>ONZH01021970.1:0-55691 GCA_900303285.1 Rhinella marina | reverse complement strand
TACCGCACCGTATTAACGATATAAAGAAAGTTATTGCGACAATAACGTTATCTATTGCCATAAATACCTTTTTAGAAGAAAAAAATATGATATGGCCCCCCTCTCACACCCATAATATCTTAATAGCAGTATGTGTTAGTATTAAAAAGAGTCATCATCTCACAATTGTGTACGTTTTTATGTTGCAGAGCACCGTCAACGACGGCATCACCACCGTCGAGGCAGGAAGGCCCCTGAAGTACCTGCAGCCTCTAGTAAGTGTAAAACATATTTAATTTATTTTTCATCCAAGCTATGTGGGAGTGCAGCTGCAGTAAGAGCACAAGTGGTTAGGAACGGGATCCTCCAGCCCCAAACTATTCCCATGTAGCTACAACTGTTCATTAGAGTAGAAAGTAAGGCTACTTCTACACTAGCGGCAGCCCGGATCCGGCCGGTGAAGGGTCCCTCCGGATCCGTGCTACCACAGGTACACGTGTGGGGCCAGAACCGCTCTCTGGCCCAAATTCACTGTAATGGTGGCGGGCCGCGGATCCGGCCACAGCACGTTAACCCCTGCTGAGAGGCAGCCGGAGCGAAAATACAACATGTAACTGTTGTATTTTCGCTCCGGCTGCCTCTCAGCAGGGGTTAACGTGCTGTGGCCGGATCCGTGGCCCGCCCCCATTACAGTGATTTTAAGCCGGAGCGCGGTTCTGGCCCCACACGTGTACTTGCGGCAGCACGGATCCAGAGGGACCCTTCACCCGCTGGATCCGGGCTGCCGCTAGTGTAGAAGTAGCCTTAGGCCATTATTTCATGATTTTTGACAGCTGCTGCACCACAGAGGAGCTGCTCTCACCGTCCTCCACCCCAGCGGGAGAGGACCCCACCTGCCCCTCCAACACCACCAGCCCAGCTACCAGAGGTAGAAGGTAGGTAAAAAAAAAAAGTGTAATGGGTGGACCTTCTGTCTTCAAAATATGAGCTAAATGTATGTTTTATCTTTGGTAGCTCCAACCGACAGGGAGCAGTTTTCCCCTGGACCATGGGAAGACCACGCCGTATGGGTGTCCAGTAAGTACTACACAAGGCTCAGTCAGTACAGAATACATGTCACAGAATAAGTCACTCCAGTACATTAAAGTTTAGATTTTTTTTGTGGGACAACCACTGTAACTTGATCATACAAACTAAGTACATAACTGTTTCCACCCCTACAGAAATCCCCACTGACTTCGAAGTGGAGGCTGGATTACGGCGCCTTGGGTCCAGGCTCCACGCTGCCTCCCGGCTCATTCGTGGCCTGCAGCTGGAGCTGCAAGAGCTGCAGGACATGATGGCCTGACGTTGGCAAAGGCTGGTGTAATCTTATTTTTTTGTTCCTTTCCTTTGTTTATTATCTTATTTATTTGTTAAAAAGAAGTTTTTATGTATTAATAAAATATTCTTGAAAAACCTGTGTTTTGAGTGTTTTGTTAAACCTTTAACACCTTCCTGATCCTGACATAGTGTGAAGAAGACAGAGTTTATTTCCCACAACCATTTTCCCATATTAATGAACACAGCAGTGTCTGCCAGCCGAAGTATTACTACATTACACACACTCCTGTTCACTGATTACAATTGACAGACAGAAAAATAAAAAAGGCTTGGCTTGTTTGGGCAACAAGCCTGTACATTCTACCTTAACATAGGCAGTGAAAATTATATATGAGCTTTTTATGGCTGCCTCGGCCAGTAGTAGTAGGGGATGGGGTATATCAGCATAGAGTGATAGGTAAAATAAATACAACAGACTACGGTGGTGTATAACAATGTCCACTAATATAACTTGTATGGGTGGCAGAGGCAGTTTTTGGAGGGGGGGGAACTAAAGGCAGAGGCTCCAAAACAAACTTAACAATACTAAATAGAACTATTAGTAACGTTAACTAACAACAGCTACTCTCCTACTAAGCGTAGAAAACGGAGGCGGAGGTAGACAACAGTGTTTGGTTTTGAAATAGGGTTTTGGAGACTTCGGGTTCGCATAGCCCATGACATGACACAAGACATTTGGCTGTAAAATTATGGCCCGGCTGACAGCAACAGTGGGAAGACACTCAGACTATTCTGCCCTGCAAGGCCTGATCTAATCACCATCAGCAAGAGGAGTATGAAATTCTGATGTAATCCAGTCTTTATTCATTTTTATAAAGGTATTTTTTTTAACACTGCCCGGTGACAGATTTGTCCTTTTGGGTGTCACCACCCCCCCCAGCGGCACTAAAAACCCTCTCTGACATGACACTTGAGGCTGGGCAGGAAAGAAGCCCTAGTGCATAGTGGGACAGTTTCGACCACTGTTGTAATCTGCCTACCCAAAAGTCCAGGGGGTCTGAGAAGAGGCTTTGTGAGCCAGACTGCAGGTATGCCTGAACCTGCTCATTGAGGCGGGTGATCTGGGACTGCTCACTTGGCTGTAGCTGTTAGGAGCCTGCAGAGAAAAAGTCCTGCATCATACTAATTAGGCCTAACTGGCTGCTGCTGGTTGTGGCAGAAGGTGGATGACTCGGCCGGACCTCCTTCTCAGACAACCTGGCAGCAGGCTGGGGCTGGCTAAAAGCTGTGGCCAGGTTACTACATAGCTTCTCCCGCAATTATACTAATTTCTCTTCCCTTTCCTGGGGAAGAAAATAATCCCCCATGTTGGATTGATACCACGGGTCCAGAAGCATCGCCAGCCAGTATTCGTCAGTCTGCCTTATGTTTAGGATACGCTTGTCAGTGCGTAAGCATGTGAGCATACAACTCGCCATCCTGCCCAGCGTGCCTGAGAGACCACGTCTTTCCATCTCAGCCTCTCTCTGAGAAACTGCTGTGTCCCTGAAAGTCTCATCATCCTCATCCTCCTCCTGTGTCTCCTCCTCCTCCTCCTGGTCATCATCACCCTCATTAAAATCCTCCTCCTCTTCCCCCTCCTCTAACTGAAGCTCCTCATCCTCATCCTCCTCCGCAAGGGAACTTTGGCGTTGGGGCTCCATTACAGTGACAGCATGGCGGGTAGACAAATGGCCAGATTTCCTTCCCCCATTGCCCACTGCTGCATGAGCGTGAGTGTCTTTTCCAGCACAAATATTATTAAAATTATGTCGTTTATACCGCAGCTGTCCGGAAATCAAAGCTTCACCTGCACCCTATGGTGGAAGATTCTGGCTGCTGGTGGACAAAATCGTCCACTGCTCTACGCTGCTCTAAGAGTCGCTGCAACATATGAAGAGTAGAATTCCACCGGGTCGGCACGTCACCTATTAAGCGGTGTGGCGGAAGACCGTTTTGACGCTGCAGTTCCACCAGAGCGTGGCGAGATACATATGAATGGCTGAAATGAGTGCAAAGCTTCTGCGACTTAGTCAGCACTGTGCGCAGGCCAGTCAATGTTTTTAGAAATCTTTGCACCACTAGATGTAGAACATGTGCCATACAGGGAGTATACGAGAATTGACCCAGCTTCAGCGCTGCCACTATATTTGTCCCATTGTCACTCACTACCTTGCTTACTTCCAGATGCCGTGGAGTCAGCCACGGCTGCTACTGCCAAGACAAACTAAGTCTAACACTGCATGGCAGCGTTTCACCTGGCACATGTGATATGAAGGAGCGGGGGTAACTCGCTGCCCTGGCGCTCCGCAGGCGGACTGCCCGTGGAGGTGGAAGTGGATAGTTGTTGAGTGGTCTGCTGAAATCCTGGCTGTAAAGCATGTGGAGGTGCCAATAGCAATTGACCCAGTTCCTGGGGGGTTCCGTTGCCACTAAATACATTCAGCCAGTGGGCAGTAAAGGACATGTATTGCCCCTGGCCGTAAGCACTGCTCCAGTTGTCCACCATGATGTGCACCGTGCTGCAGAGAGACAGCGTCCAATGTTATCAGCCACGTGGGAGTAAAGGGCGGGGATAGCTTTGTTGGAGAAGTAATGCCGGCTAGGGACCTGCCAGCGTGGCTGAGCGCAAGCCATTAGCTCCCTAAAAGCTGGGCAATCAACCAGCTGGTACGGCAGAGACTGCACAGCCAGCAACTTTCAGGTGACCATTCAGTTTGCACACTGTCAGATTACTTGTGGTGTAAAACTGCTTCCTGGCCACGCACTCGGCAATGGACGGCTGCCGAATGAGAGGAGGTGGAGACATGTACACACTGGGCGATGATGAGGTGGATGTACTAGTTACACCCCAGGATGCGGGCTGAGCTATGGCCCTGGATGCGGCCTGCCTGACAGAAGGGACCCCGGGAAAAGTAACCAGCTCTTTAGTATTAATGCTCTAAATTGCCAGCATGATGCCGCTTCAAATGGTTCCACAGAGCAGTGGTCCCAACATTTGTGGCTTTCCCACGGCTCAATTTCTGTTTACACAAATTACACGTGGCCATACTGCTATCCCCCGGCAGAGTGGTAAAATACTTCCACACACCCGACGTGCGCCCTCCACAGCTGGCCAAGCTTGTAGCCCTTGCACGCTTACACCCTGGTGCCGGCCCCACTATATTTGGGGTCTCGCTAGTTCCCAGGGAAGCACTAGCCCTGGGCCTAACTCACCTCTGCCCTCTGTTGCTGCCACTACTACTACCACCCTCCTCCTCTGAGAGCAAATCCTTCTCACCAGCCCGATCCGCTTCCCAGGTCCTCCGGTCAAACTCATCATCAGACTCCTCCACAACACATTTTTCGGAATGCAAATTAGGCTGTTCCCCACAAACCGACAATTCCAAGCAGTCCAAACTCTGACTGCCCTCTAAGAAATCCTCAGGGAGGCTGTCCTCTATAACCGCTGGATTATAAGGTGGGCGTCGGTGGCTTTTTTTTTTTAGAAATTACAGAAGGCACACCAGTAGGAGGGAACAACTGAAGCCCGAGAAGTGGCAGAAAATGACGGGGTTTGCTTGAGTGGAATGGTGGAGCAGGATGAGTCTGACCCCTGGCTACATATGGATACTGTATCAGCAGATGACAGCAGATCATCCGGCTGA
The DNA here is from genome assembly GCA_900303285.1 of Rhinella marina. Classification (NCBI taxonomy): domain Eukaryota; kingdom Metazoa; phylum Chordata; class Amphibia; order Anura; family Bufonidae; genus Rhinella; species Rhinella marina. Next base: position 50,703 of record ONZH01021970.1, on the reverse strand, counting down.
GACTGAGATGAGCGTGCCATCCACTCCACTACCTCATCTCCTTTCTCCTCCACTACAATTTTGCGCCTCGGTGGGTTAGCCTGGTGGAACAATGGCCAAGTATTGCGAATACTACTAGTAGATGCTCCGGCTACAGGTCTTTTGGCACTGCTGCCCTGTGCCACCTTCTCCTTTTTTTTAAAGCTCAAAGTCTGGCTGGAACTGGACCCCTTTTGCTTATCCATTCCAGACATTTTTCAATTCACTCTGTGGCCCTGCAGCTGGTCTTTGTCCCTGTATCTCCCTGTCTCTCCCTATCTCTCCCTGTCTCTCTCTCTCCCTGCTTGATTAAATACTAGCCCTGAACTGGCCCTGCAATTGCCCTGCAGTATCCCTGATATGTGTAATATGGATTCCCAGAGCTATTATATCAAAGTTTCACAAAACAGGTCTCAGAACTTCACACACAGTGCTTCTGCTCGTCTCAGCAGTTGCAGCAGAAGTGATGCGTCACTGACTTACCGAGCCTGAGCCAATTAGAGCAAACCCTGCCCACTAGGTCAGATGACCGCTTTCTTCCCGGGCTTTTGCGCACGATAAACAAACTAACAGTAAAAGTTCGCTAATGAATTGAATTCGTACACAACAGCGTATAAAGTAACTTATGCGTAGCAATAGCACATGATTTATAGGATAAACTACGTAGTGAATGCGTACAAAGCCAAAGCGAATCACCTAATATTCGGATTCGCTTCGCAGCTAAAAATTCCCAAGATTCAATACGAATCAACGAATTGACGAATCGATTCGCTCATCTCTAATTACAATGTATCTGTTTGTGCTTAGCTTCTCCACTTCACTGCTCCCAGTAGGTTCTAGTCTAGGTAAAACTGTATATAAGGAGGGCAGTCAGAGCTCCTATTGTGTTGCAGTTAGGGACCAGTGTTTGGAGGGGAGATGCATGTCCATCTGCATGAGTGACCAGAAGAAGACGCTGAGATGGGGACGCTGAGCCACAGACTGTGGGTCACCAATCCTGTGACCAAGGAGCCAACCAGACTACTGAGCTACAGACCGTGGGCCCTTGACCAGGATGCCAGCCTTCTGAGAGAGAGAGGGACATCTAGCTCAGGCCTTTCCTCAGCATCAAACTCTTCTCCTGCCAGGGAGGAGACTGGAGAAGCCAGCCCTACGCCTTGCCTGTATTGTTTTGCACCTGAATCCCTCCAGTAAATAAGCACCCTGGTTAAATGTAGACCCTGGCTCTCTGGACTTATTTCCCATTGGGGTGGACCACGCCTTACCATGCCTTCTGGAGAGCAGCAACAAGTGGTGAAACCTTGACCGTGTCTGGGGGACTCCCTAAACCCGGCCACTGCATAAGCAACTGCCTAACACTCTGAAAATGAAAATGGTTGAGGTTCACAAAGCAGGAGAAGGCTATAAGATAGCAAAGCATTTTCAGGTTGCCATTTCCTTAGTTCGAAATGTAATTAACAAATGGTTAACAGGAACAGAGGCAGTCAAGAGGAGGACTGGAAGATGAAGAAAAATTTCAGAGACAGCTGTTTGTAGACTTGCTAGAAAGGTAAATCAGAACCCCTGCTTGACAACAAAGATCTTCAGTAAGATTTAGCAGACTGTAGAGTTATAGTGCATTGTTCTACTGTTCAGTGACACCTGCACAAATATGGCCATCATGGACAAGTCATCTGAAGAAAACCTCTCCCGCATCTTCAACCAGAAAGGTACAATCTGAATGTTTTACCATGGCCCTCGTCACCTTATGTAAACATCATTGAAAATCTGTGGATAGACCTCAAAAGAGCCATGCATGCAAGACGGCCAAGGAATCTCACAGAACTAGAATACTTTTGCAAGGAAGAATGGATGAAAATCCCTCAAACAAGAATTGAAAGACTTTTGGCTGGCTAAAAAACTGCTTCCAAGCTGTGATACTTGCCAAAGGGGTGCTACTAGGTACTAAACAATCATGCAGGGTGCCCAAAGTTTTGCTTCAGACCATTTTCCTTTTTTGCTATTTTGAAAAAGTGTATTATCTTTATGCCTCTTGGAGATCATTTCATCTTCAGCTTGCTTAACTGTTCATAGTAACAGTAATTTTGAACAGGGGTGCCCAAACTTTTGCATGCCACTGTAGATTGTTTCCCTACTTAGGAGATTAAGCATTACACATTTGGGAGGATTTTGTCTTCTAATATCCCTTTTGAAAATCTTTTAACCCCTTCAACCCCAAGCCTGTTTTCACCTTCATGCCCAGGCCATTTTTTGCAAATCTGACATGTGTCACTTTATGTGGTAATAACTTTGGAACACTTTTACTTATCCATGCCATTCTGAGATTGTTTTCTCGTCACATATTGTGCTTCACGACAGTAGTAAATTTTTGGCAAAATATTTCATTTTTATTTTTTAAAAAATACCAAATTTACCAAAAATTTGGAAAAATTTCCAAATTTCAATTTCTCTACTTTCAAAATACATAGTAATACCTCCACAAATAGTTATTATTTTACATTCCCCATATGTCTACTTTATGTTGGCATCATTTTATAAATGTCATTTTACTTTTTTGGGACGTTAGAAAGCTTAGAAGTTTAGAAGCCATTTTTCAAATTTTCACCAAATTTTCCAAAACCATTTTTTTAAGCACCAATTCAGATATAAAGTGATTTTGAGGGGCTTACATAATGAAACCCCCCATAAATGACCCAATTTTAGAAACTACACCCCTCAAATTATAAAAAACTGCTGTTACAAACTTTGCAAACCCTTGAGGTGTTCCACAAGAATTAAAGGAAAATGGAGGTGAAATTTCAAAATTTCACTTTTTTGGTAGATTATTCATGTTAATAATTTTTTTCTTGCAACACAGTAAGGGTTAACAGCAAACTAAACCTCAATATACATTGCTCTGATTGTGCAGTTTACAGAAATACCCCATATGTGGTGGTAAACGTCTCTATGGGTTTGTGGCAGTGGTCAGAAGGAAAGGAGCGCCATATGGGTTTTGGAGGCAGATTTTGCTAGAATAGTTTTTCGGCACCATTTTGTAATTGAGAGACCCTGACGTACCCCTAGAGTGGAAACCCTCAAAAAGTGACCCCATTTTGGAAACTACACCCTTCAACAAATATATTAAGGGGGGTACTGGCCACGTTGACCCCCTAAGTGTTTTACGGAATTTGGAAACACTTGGCTGTGAAAATGAAAAATTTCATTTCTTCCAATAAAATGTTGCTTTAGCCCCAAATTTTTTGTATTTTCATAAGGGGTAACAGGAGAAAAGCACCCCATAATTTGTTGCCCATTTTCTCCTGAATACGGCAACACCCCATATGTTGTGGTAAACTGATGTGGGGGCACATGGCAGGACTCAAAACAGAAGGAGCGCCATATGGATTTTACAACACAGATTTTGATGGAATGGTTTGCGGGAGCCACTGATTTTTATTTTTTTGAGTTATTGTCTTATGTGGGGGCTCATTTTTTGTGAGATGAGCTGATGCTTTCATTGGTACCATTTTGGGGTATATAAGACTTTTTGATCGCTTGGTATTACACTTTTTGTCAGTCAAGGTGAAAAAAAATAGCTGTTTTGGCATGGTTTTTTAAAAAAATTTTTTACATCATTCACCAGAGAGGGCAAATCATGTGATATTTTTGTAGAGCAGGTTGTTACGGACGTGGTGATACCAAATATGTCTAACTTTTTTATTTTTGGAAAGTTTTACACATTAGATGCATTTTTGAACAGAATAAAATCTTTATTTTGTGTTGCCATTTTCAGAGAGCCATATTTTTTTCAGTTTTCGGGCGATTGTCTCAGGTAGGGTACCATTTTTGCAGGACAAGATGACGGTTTGATTGGTACCATTTTGGGTCAAATACGCCTTTTTGATCGCCTGCTATTACACTTTTTTGTGAGGCAAGAGGGAAAAAATGGCTATTTTGGCATAGTTTTTTTAACAATTTTTTTACAGCATTCGTCTGGGGGGCCATCTCATGTAATATTTTTATAGAGCAGGTTGTTACGGACGTGGCGATACCCAATATGTCTAACTTTTTTATTTTTGGAAAGTTTTACACATTAGATTTATTTTTGAACAGAATAAAATCTTTTTTTGTGTTGCCATTTTCTAAGAGCCATATTTTTTTTATTTTTTGGGCGATTGTCTTAGGTAGGGTATCATTTTTTGCGGGACGAGATGACGATTTTATTAATACCATTTTGGGGTAAATATGCCTTTTTGATCGCGTAGTATTACACTTTTTGTGGGGGAAGGTGACCAAAAAATGGCTGTTTTGGCACTGTTTTTATTTTTTATTTTTTACTGTGTTCACCTGGCGGGATGGATTATGTGATATTTTTATAGAGCCGGTCGATACGGACGCGGCGATACCTAATATGCCTACATTTTCTTTTTTTAACAATTTTTTTTACTTTATTGGGGGGAAAATGGCGTTTTTCTTTTTTTTTTACTTGAAACTTTTATTATTATTTTTTTTAACTTTATTTTTTAACTTTTTTTTCACCTTTTTTTCAACTTTTGGGGGTCTGATCCCCTGCACAATGCATTACAATACTGTTGTATTGTAATGCATTGGCTGTAAGTGTATTACTCACAGTAATACACTTACAGCCTGCTTCCTGTGCGATCCAGGGGGCTGGATCGCACAGGCTCGCAGGGATGGCAGCCACGATGCCTAAGGAAGGCATCGGGCTGCCATCCAAGCCATCGGGTCCCCGTCACAGCAGCGCGGGGACCCGATGGCCCCCCCGCTCGCCATCCTGAATATGCGCACACCTCATGTGCCGCGGTCAGCGCTGACCGCGGCACATGAAGGGTTAATGCGCCGGCATCGGTGTTTTCACCGATGCTGGCGCATTCCCCAGGGGTCCGGCACCTGGGCACTGCTGGACCCCCGCCGCTGATCGGGCGGGCGCAGCTCCTGCACCCGTCCGATCAGCGCGCCGTACATGTATGGCGCTGGGCGTTAAGTCACGTCCCGTTGCGCCGTACATGTACGGCGCTGGGCGTCAAGGGGTTAATTGCAGCTTTATATTATTGTAAAAAAGTGTTATTTTAATTTCATAGCACCATTAAATTCTAAGAAAAACCTGTAAGGTCAAAATGGTCACACCCAGTGGCATACTCACAAGAGAGGCAGATCACATGACTGCCATGGGGCCTGTGGGAACGGAACGGTGCTTAACCACTTCCCATCCGGACCATTTACCCCCTTCCTGACCAGGCCTAATTCTGCAAATCTGACATGTGTGACTTCATGTGGTAATAACTTTGGAACGCTTTTACTTATCCAAGCAATTTTGAGATTGTTTTCTCGTGACACATTGTACTTCAAGTTAATGGTAAATTTGAGTCGATAAGTTTTAATTTTATTTATAAAAAAATCCAAAAGTTAACAAAGATTTGAAAAAATTCACTGTTTTCTAAATTTGAATCTCTCTGCTTTTAAGACAGATAGTGATACCCCATAAAATCCTTTTTCATTAACATTCCCCATATGTCTACTTTATGTTGGCATAATTTTAGTAGTGTCACTTTATTTTTTTAGGACAGTAGAAGGTTTAGAATTTTAGACGCAATTTTTGCAAATTTGCAAAATCAACTTTTTTAAGGACCAGTTCAGTTCTGTAGTCAGTTTGTGAGGCTTACATAATAAAAAAACACCCATAAATTACCCCATTTTAGAAACTACACCCCTCAAACTATTCAAAACTGGTTTTAGAAATGTTGTTAACCCTTTAAGTATTCCACAGGAATTAAAGCAAAATAGATGTGAAATTTCAAAATTTCACTTTTTTTTGCAGATTTTCCATTTTAATCATTTTTTTCCTGTAACACATCAAGGGTTAACAACAAAACAAAACTCAATATTTAATACCCCAATTCTGCAGTTTGCAGAAACACCCAACATGTGGTCGTAAACTGTTATTTGGGGATACGCCAGGGCTCAGAAGGGGAGGAGCAGCATCTGCATTTTCTAACATGGAATTTTTTTGTGGACTGAGCTGCGTGAGGTCTTATTTTTTGTGGCACCATTTTGGGGTACATCCGGCTTTCTGATCACTTTTGATTCAAATTTTTGGGAGGTTAACTAAAAAAAAAAAAAAAAGCAGTTTAGGGGCATTTTTCTATATTTTTTTTTATACCGTTTACTTGATAGGGTAGATCATGTGATATTTTTGTAGAGCCAGTTGTTACGGACGCAACAATACCAAATATGTCAATTTTTTATTTTTTTTTTTTTGCGTTTTACACAATAAGAGCATTTTTAGAAAAAAATCATGTTTTTGTGTTGCAATTTTTTAAGAGCCTTTTTTTTTCATTTTTTTGGCTATGATCTTGTGTGGGGGCTCATTTTTTGCGGGATGATGTGACGTTTTTATTGATATCATTTTGGGATGTATACGACTTTTTGATTGTTTGATATTATGTTTTTTGGTAGGTGAGGCAACAAAAAAAAGTTGTTTTGGCATAATTTTTATTAGATTTTTTTTACGCAGTTCACTTGATATGGGAAGATCATGTGATATTTTTATAGAGCCGGTCGTTTCGGACCCGGTGATACCAAATATGTCTATTTTATTTATTTATTTTTATTTGTAACATTTTTTTAATTACATATTTGGGGGGAAATTATTTTTTTTATATGTGATTTTTTTATATATATATATATATATATATATATAATACTCTATTTTTTTAATTATTTTTTTATTTTTTATTTTACACTTTGTGTCCCCCATAAGGTCATACAAGACCTCAGGGGGACATTTAACTTCACTTATTTATTTATGTATTTATTTTACACTTGATTTCTCCTGTAAGTGGGGCTGACATAGTAGTCCCAGTTACAGGGGAAATACATCCCCAGAGAGGCTGTATAGCATTATTATGCTGTACAGCTTCAGTGCAGGGCCGATCGGGTCTATGAGAGACCCAGCAGCTCCTGCACGCTCCCGGCCCCAGCGATCACGTGACCGCCGGGCTGGAACAGGAAGCGCAATAGCGCTTCCTGCTCTGTATACACAGCGCTCGGTGAGCGCTGTGTATACAGCGATCTACAAGGCAGGGACCCCTGGGAACGGTCCCTGCCTTCTCTTTGGGGTACCCTGCTGTCACTGACAGCAGGTACCCCACTGTGCAGCTGCACGATTAGCGTGCAGCTGCTATCTCTGAATGGACGTTCAGAAACGTCCATTCAGAGATAGATAACCACTTCCCGGACGTTTATAGTCAATGGGCGGACGGGAAGTGGTTAACCACCTTCAGCACATGCTCCTAACAGAATAACTGCCTGTCCGAAATGTAAAGAACCCCTATTGTTACATTTGGAGCACTGGGAGGCTAAGCACCACAAAGAGCATACATCTAAACGCTTTTTCAACAAATGGGGCAGATTCCTGGAATCATACTGTTCAGGAGAGGAAATCAGAGCCATTCTCGGTGAGCGCTGTGTATACAGCGATCTACAAGGCAGGGACCCCTGGGAACGGTCCCTGCCTTCTCTTTGGGGTACCCTGCTGTCACTGACAGCAGGTACCCCACTGTGCAGCTGCACGATTAGCGTGCAGCTGCTATTTCTGAATGGATGTTCAGAAACGTCCATTCAGAAATAGATAACTACTTCACGGACGTTTATTTACTATGGGCGGACGTGAAGTGGTTAAAGAGGACCTTTCACCACTCCTGACATGTCTGCTTTAATAGCTTCATGTAGCTTCAATTCCCCATGTAGTAACAATTCTGGAGTATCTATTATTATGACTCTAAAACAGGCATGTCAGGAGTGGCGACAGGTCTTTAACTGCTTCTCACAACAGATTCTCTGCATTTTCTGACAGCCCCCACTAGAGGTCACTCAATACAAAGAGATTATTTACTGCTTCATATTCACTTAAAGGGTTATTCCCATCTTGGACAATGGAGGCATATCGCTAGGATATGCCCCCATTGTCCTATAGGTGCGGATCCCACCCCTGGGACCCGCACCTATATCGAGAACGGGGCCCCGAAAGTGAAGGAGGGCGCAACGCGCATGCGTGGCTGCTGAAAATAGCAGAGCGCTGGCTCAGCTATTTCCGTCGGCTCTATACAAATTAATGGGAGCTGGGCCGTGCATGCGCGGTGCGCTCCCATTCATTTCTATGGTGCGAACGGGGCCCCGTTCTCGATATAGGAGCGGGTCCCAGCGGTGGGACCCGCACCTATAGGACAATGGGGGCATATCCTAGCGATATGCCCCCATTGTCCAAGATGGGAATAACCCTTTAAATATTCTAACTGTAATTTACTATTCTCCCCTAGTGGTAGCTTTGTATTTTTTCCAGGTCCTTTATACTGTGCATTTCTATTATTTCTCTGAAACCGTTATGTTCATGTAATGTGCCTGGTTGTTCAGCAGATGACGGTGTGTATCTGGCAGAGTGAGAGACAGATCTCTAAGTAGAATGGAACGTACCATTCCATTCTACCCTTTTCGGCAGAGAAACATGCGTCTATAGAAAGACAAATGGAGCCATTAACGTACTATAAAAGTATGAAAATCTTTATTAATGTCACAAAAATTAATAAAAATTGCTGTTACAGGGGAGGGTGACAGTGCAAAAAAAACACCATCCCTTACCCGCATATGGCAGTATATTGGTGTAGTACATACATAAATGACAAACTGGTGAGTTCTGGAACATATCTCCTAGTTGGATACAGGTGCCATGTGACCAGTCATCACAGTAACAACATGCACAACACGGTTATACCGTATAAAGCTACATGCATGGTAACATATGGTCACCGGTACCCAAACAAGGTTAAGATAATTACTTTACTCAGTATGTAGTTTAACAGTACAAGCATACACTCACCGGCCACTTTATTAGGTACACCATGCTAGTAACGGGTTGGACCCCCTTTTGCCTTCAGAACTGCCCCAATTCTTCGTGGCATAGATTCAACAAGGTGCTGGAAGCATTCCTCAGAGATTTTGGTCCATATTGACATGATGGCATCACACAGTTGCCGCAGATTTGTCGGCTGCACATCCATGATGCGAATCTCCCGTTCCACCACATCCCAAAGATGCTCTATTGGATTGAGATCTGGTGACTGTGGAGGCCATTTGAGTACAGTGAACTCATTGTCATGTTCAAGAAACCAGTCTGAGATGATTCCAGCTTTATGACATGGCGCATTATCCTGCTGAAAGTAGCCATCAGATGTTGGGTACATTGTGGTCATAAAGGGATGGACATGGTCAGCAACAATACTCAGGTAGGCTGTGGCGTTGCAACGATGCTCAATTTGGTACCAAGGGGCCCAAAGAGTGCCAAGAAAATATTCCCCACACCATGACACCACCACCACCAGCTTGAACCGTTGATACAAGGCAGGATGGATCCATGCTTTCATGTTGTTGACGCCAAATTCTGACCCTACCATCCGAATGTCGCAGCAGAAATCGAGACTCATCAGACCAGGCAACGTTTTTCCAATCTTCTACTGTCCAATTTCGATGAGCTTGTGCAAATTGTAGCCTCAGTTTCCTGTTCTTAGCTGAAAGGAGTGGCACCCGGTGTGGTCTTCTGCTGCTGTAGCCCATCTGCCTCAAAGTTCGACGTACTGTGCGTTCAGAGATGCTCTTCTGCCTACCTTGGTTGTAACGGGTGGCAATTTGAGTCACTGTTGCCTTTCTATCAGCTCGAACCAGTCTGCCCATTCTCCTCTGACCTCTGGCATCAACAAGGCATTTCCGCCCACAGAACTGCCGCTCACTGGATGTTTTTTCTTTTTCGGACCATTCTCTGTAAACCCTAGAGATGGTTGTGCGTGAAAATCCCAGTAGATCAGCAGTTTCTGAAATACTCAGACCAGCCCTTCTGGCACCAACAACCATGCCACGTTCAAAGGCACTCAAATCACCTTTCTTCCCCATACTGATGCTCGGTTTGAACTGCAGGAGATTGTCTTGACCATGTCTACATGCCTAAATGCACTGAGTTGCCGCCATGTGATTGGCTGATTAGAAATTAAGTGTTAACGAGCAGTTGGACAGGTGTACCTAATAAAGTGGCCGGTGAGTGTATATTACATGTCCTATATAGCTCACCAGAGAAAATAAAAGCCAGAGTGGGGCCAGGGATGGTGTTACCCCGGCGCGTTCTTTGTCCGGGGGTAACGCCAACACTGTGGGAAAACCTTAAAAAGCATAGTATGGCTAATCAGAAACCCCAGTCATTGTTCTCATCATTGCGGACAGCTGTTACCTCTATCTGCAGACCTGGAGTGAATCGCTGTAAAGTACGCGCCTCCCCCCTCATTCCCCAGGAGTCCCGTCAAATCTCGAGTGCAGTCACGTGACAATCACATGTCCCACCTCTGTGACGTCATGACGCCATGACGCCTGGGCGGGGGTATCGCATCCACAGCGCCAGTCCATTATGTAGTAGAGTGAATGTTCATGCCCTCTGGTGGCCAATTATCATCTCTACAACTTCACATCAATTATATTGTATATGGAGTACAAATACCATCTGGAGAACAGATGGTTTAACTACATCTTCCCATGAATTTTACACAATAGAGCATTCATTTTGCATGATCAACATAATAAATATGTTCCTCAAATATATATAATAATATTTTCTTCATAAAAAATCTCTCAAAGTCCCACTAAAACAAAAGAAAATTATATATATAAAGTGCATAAACCTATATATATATATAAATATATATATATATATATATATATATATATATAAATATATATATATATATATATATATATATATATATATTAAACACCAATATAAAGACAATATAAGTACTGTTAGGTATGTATAAAGTGCAAGAGTGATAAAAAGTGGCAGAAGTGGGCTAGTCCTGCTACCTACCAAAGGGATGGGTTGCAGTTCTAGTTTATTGCTGTCTCACCTAGACAGTGGAGCTAAAAAGACATGAAAGAGCAGAAGTCTCAAAAGTGAAGCAGCTCCTAGAGCACCTGGACTCCAGATTTACAGACAGGATCTTGCGAGGGAGTCAACAGCCAAAGGTACCCCACTCCACAGATAGAGAACGGACTGAAAGCCCAGCTGCCAGAATAGAGCCAAGTTTAACACAGCAGAGAGAGAAAGTACTCAAGAAAAAGCCTGAATATTGTCTGGATACAAGTTGATGCAAATAAAGCTGTTGAATTTTATAAAAGTCTGGACTCATTCTCGACTTATTCTCCACCTCCGCCATTACTCATTCCCTTTACTGCTTCGGGGCTAAACCCTGGTGAATCAACAGTATCTAGGTAGGAGCACCATGACACACACATAGAGACTATTGGGGGCCATACCACACCACTCGGCATTCCTATAGACCTGGGACAAGATCAGCCCTGGGGGGAGACATTTATCAGTGTATGAATTATCTGGCGTAAATAAATTGAGAAATATGGTGTTCAGAATTATGAAGTACCTGTTTCAAATTTAATAACATAGAACTCAGAAAATGGAGGGCAATTTTTATATATTTTTTATTACATTAATGAAAAAAGTTGGGCGGTTGCGCTTTTCATTCTGTGTTGCCTGCTGATGCATGCATACTGTGAAATTTGGTAGGGCAGGGGGCCCATACTAAATTTTGCCATGAGATCTGTGCACGTCCCTGGTCATAACACCCAGAGATGAATTCCATGAGGCGTGAAGTTTTCAAAAAGGGGTCTTTTGGGTACCTGAAATGGTGGTGGGGTGGAGTCTTCTCCTTATAGGACTAGCTGGTGGCGGACGTGCTCACAGTCATACTAGCGCTGGGCGCTGCGCCACACACCACTAGTTATGGCTATATTCATCTTGTATCTCTATATCAACTATCCACTCCTGATGATATTTTAGCCAAGTTGAAACGCGTCGAGCCATACTTAAGCGCCTTTGAGCACTCTATAGTGCTAATGTGTGGCGAATATTATCAAACCACCAATGATACTTAAGCACCTTTGGGTGCTCCTAATAATGCTACTATTATCAAAACGCCAACAAGTGGTAGAATAGCAGGTACCCTAAATATAACCTGAGTGCTACTGAGCATCATTGCAGCGCTATCAGTAAAGCAGCAGTATATGACCTTTAACGCTACCAGTTACATACAGTATGTAGAGAATTTGTAGAGTGCATTGTCTCATGCACCTTGTTCTCAGTGCATAGACAGGACTGATTGCAACATTATATCTGATTGAAATCAGAGCATGTGAGTAAGAAAGAATTAGAGCTGGGTCATGATTACCATACCTCCCATTAGTTCATACTTCTTAATCTCCTTTTATTTGATTGGGTGACAATACTGACACCTTATACATAATGTCCTGTATAAAGCTTTTCATTACTATCCTATTTATGTATAGACACAATATAGGGGTTTAATCATAAACATACCCAATTTGGGGTGGTACCATACTTAGAGGATCAGTGAATTGTGGATTTTTGGCCTGTTACTGGGTGCCTTCCTATTTTAGAAGATACTTAAAAAAGATTATTATTTTGTTTTAGCGTCTATACAGGCAGTGACATCATCTTTCTCTGTGACGCATACTCTTTTATCTGTTACCCGTGACTTAATACCTGAAATGGTACCTAAAAATATTATAACAAAAAAAGGTGTTAATTCATTCCTGAGGCCTCAGTTTGAGACTAACAATTAATACACTACAAAATACATTTTAAAAGTTTACCTTTTTATGCATAAATTCCCATGAAACACCTACATGCTAAACAAAACTTCTTAAATGTAATTTTGAATACTCTGAGGAGTGCCATTTTTAAAATGGGGTATAATAATGGGGTTATAATATACATGTCCCTCAAAACAACTTTTTTTTTTAAAATGTTCTTGTAAATTTTAAAATTAAACTTATAGGCCTTCTTCTAATGTTCTACGAAAATATGTTAAAAATGATGCCAAAATAAAGTAGGCAAATAATAAATGTTCATTATTATCTAATTTGTATGGCACGAATTTCTGTCTACCAAGACATTTAATATATTGCAAATATGCAGAGATGGCGAATTTCTTAAAATTCATTTCAACTTCATTTCTTGGAAATCGGTCAGAAGATTCTATTTGGGTAGAAATAAAATCAACCTTAATCATTTGTGCTCCAAATGGCCTTAAAATTTGTGTATCATACTTTGGGGGCGCCTGATGACTCATATTTTCTCTTTGTTATTTTTTTTTAGAAATGTCTCTCTGCCTTAATCGATGTGAGAAGACTTATAAGCCATTCATGACCCTCTGGAATTCTGGGAAGAAAAGGGATGCAAATGAGCTCTTAACAAGCTCTGCCTCTAATGCTACTAGATGTAAGACAGCTATCCTGTAAGTCAACGTTCAGCTCTTTAAATAAGTCTTGAGACATGACTTGGATATTAAATAAGCCAGTACTTAATCTGCAGACAGCTGTTTTGGGGTGATTGCCCGTTTATCAGTGCAGAGCAGAGAGTACTGGCTTAACTAGGTGAGAGGCCTGTCAGGGGGTACTATGTCTCCTTGGGGAGAGAGCGCCTTAAGGAGACTTATAGGCCATTCATGCTCCTCTGGAATTCTGGGAAGAAAAGGGAAGGCAGCACTCCTAAATAGCTTTTTTAGCTCTGTATATACAAAAGAAGAGCGGGTATCTCATGAGGGTGGTTCCACTGGTGTAAATACCTCAGATAACATACTAAACTGGTTGACTGTAGATATGGTCCTCAATATGCTAAAAAAAAAAAAAAGAAAAGTGAACAAGGCCCCAGGTCCAGATGGATTATACCCTAGAGTTCTAAAGGAGCTCAGATCAGTTATTGCTTTGCCTTTGTTCATAATATTTACAGATTCTGACGGGCATTGTGCCAAGGGACTCGCGCAAGGCGAATGTGGTGCCCAATATTCACCTCAGTTCCTGCCCAATATACCACTGTGTATCTACAAACGGAAACAGAATGGCTCTGATTTCCTCTCCTGAACAGTATGATTCCAGGAATCTGCCCCATTTGTTGAAAAAGCGTTTAGATGTATGCTCTTTGTGGTGCTTAGCCTCCCAGTGCTCCAAATGTAACAATAGGGGTTCTTTACATTTCGGACAGGCAGTTATTCTGTTAGGAGCATGTGCTGAAGGTGGTTAACCACTTCCCGTCCGCCCATTGACTATAAACGTCCGGGAAGTGGTTATCTATCTCTGAATGGACGTTTCTGAACGTCCATTCAGAGATAGCAGCTGCACGCTAATCGTGCAGCTGCACAGTGGGGTACCTGCTGTCAGTGACAGCAGGGTACCCCAAAGAGAAGGCAGGGACCGTTCCCAGGGGTCCCTGCCTTGTAGATTGCTGTATACACAGAGCTCACCGAGCGCTGTGTATACAGATCAGGAAGATCAATAGCCCTGCACTGAGGCTGTACAGCATAGTATTATGCTGTACAGCCTCTCTGGGGATGTATTTCCCCTGTAACTGGGGCTACTATGTCAGCCCCAGTTACAGGAGAAATCAAGTGTAAAATAAATAAATAAATAAATAAGTGAAGTTAACTGTCCCCCTGAGGTCTTGTATGACCTTATGGGGGACACAAAGTGTAAAAAAATAGAGTATTATAAAAAAAAAACAAATCACACACATATATATATATATATATATATATATATATATATATATATATATAAATAATTTTCCCCCAAATATTTCATTAAAAAAATGTTACAAATAAAAATAAATAAATAAGATAGACATATTTGGTATCACCGCGTCCGAAATGACAGGCTCTATAAAAATATCACATGATCTACCCCATCAAGTGAACTGCGTAAAAAAAAATATAGAAAAATGCCCCTAAACTCCTTTTTTTTATTAGTTAACCTCCCAAAAATTAGATTAAAAAGTGATCAGAAAGCCGGATGTACCCCAAAATGGTGCCAATAAAAAGCACAGCTTGTCCCGCAAAAAATAAGACCTCACGCAGCTCAGTCCACAAAAAAATTAAAAAGTTATCACTCTTACAAACCATGAAAAAAAATTCCATGTTAGAAAATGCAGATGCTGGTCCTCCCCTTCTGAGCCCTGGCGTATCCCCAAATAACAGTTTACGACCACATGTGGGGTGTTTCTGCAAACTGCAGAATTGGGGTAATAAATATTGAGTTTTGTTTTGTTGTTAACCCTTGATGTGGTACAGGAAAAAATGATTAAAATGGAAAATCTGCAAAAAAAGTGAAATTTTGAAATTTCACATCTATTTTGCTTTAATTCCTGTGGAATACTTAAAGGGTTAACAACATTTCTAAAACCAGTTTTGAATAGTATGAAGGTGTCGTTTCTAAAATGGGGTCATTTATGGGTGGTTTCTATTATGTAAGCCCACAAACTGACTTCAGAACTAAACTGGTCCTTAAAAAAGTTGATTTTGCAAATTTGCAAAAATTGTGTCTAAAATTCTAAAACTTCTACTGTCCTAAAAAAATAAAATGACACTACCAAAATGATGCCAACATAAAGTAGACATATGGGGAATGTAAATTAAAAAGGATTTTATGGGGCATCACTGTCTTAAAAGCAGAGAGATTGAAATTTAGAAAACAGTGAATTTTTTCAAATTTTCGTTAACTTTTGGATTTTTTTATAAATAAAATTAAAACTTATCGACTCAAATTTACCATTAACTTGAAGTACAGTGTGTCACAAGAAGTCAATCTCAGAATTGCTTGGATAAGTAAAAGCGTTCCAAAGTTATTACCACATGAAGTGACACATGTCAGATTTGCTAAATTAGGCCTGGTCAGGAAGGGGGGAAATGGCCCAGATCTGAAGTGGTTAATGTGTTTCCCTCGACCCCTCATTTATTTCATGTCGCCTGAAATCCTTCAGGCCATGTGTGATATGTCAGAATGTCTGATGTATTTATCCAATTTTTCCACTTTTTATACACTACTTCTGGAGTTTTGCATCCCAGTTTATGTTTTAAAGTGATATTGAAAGTGTTGTGCTTCTGGAAGCTGATATTTTTCCTGAAGTTCATTATATGTTATCCACCTTAATTCTGTGGAGTATAAGAGGTCATTTAAGTTATTTATACCTTTCCTGCACTATTCTTCAAAGAAAATGTTCTGCCCCCCGGAAATCCCAATAGTTTTTCCTGTGTTTTCATAGTGATAAAATAATTAGAAAGTTGCCCTTTTTTTTTTTTTTTCCTTGTCAAATCTTGACCCCTATAACTTTTTGGTATTTATGTGTACAGAGCTGTATAGGGGCTCATTTTTTGCGGGACGATCTGAAGTTTTTATTGATACCATTCTGGGGTGTGTATGACTTTTTGATCACTTTTTATTTAATTTTTTTTAGAAAAAAAAAGCGACACAAAAACAGCAAATCGCCATTTGGACGCTTTTTTACGCCACACAATTCGCCATATTGGAATTTTTTTTTTATATTTTAAAAGTACGGGCGTTTTCGGTCACGGTGATACCCATGATGTCTATATTTATTGTTATTTAGGTATTTATTTTTTACTTATACGGAAAGGGGGGTGATTTGAACTTTTACATCTTTTTTATTTTTTATATATTTTTTAACATTTTTTTTTTATTTTTTTTTTACTATTAGAAAGCTCAAATATGGGCTCATATATTGTGGCTTTTTTTTTTTCTTTATGAGCAATTATGGATTCTATAGACTCAGAAATCCATGAGTTGCTCATTTCTTATCCTGGCCTGCCATCTAGTGGCCAGAATAAGAATTGCACTTTGAAAACTGTAATCCTCACCAGCGAGGATTACAGTTTTCATACGGTGTACAGACACCCCGATTGGCCACAATTGGCCACAATTCGCTTCCGGGTTGAAACGCAACTAGATGCCGTGGTCACGTGTGATCACGGCATCTAATCAACCAGGAAGACGCCGCCGATGGCGGTAAGTAGCGGCAAGTCTCTGCTGTTAGAAACAGCAGAGACTTGCCGGCCATGACGCCCGCCGCACCTGCGAGCGGGCGCCATGTGCCCGCATCGCCCCAGCGCCGTACATGTACGGCGCTGGGCGTGAAGGGGTTAATAAATCACCCTAATAGTTTTCATTGTTTTGAACAAATGGAATTGAAAATAAATCAAACAATAGCCTGCATGCAGAACTTAAAGGGGTTGCTCAATTTTGTGGGGAAGAGGACGGTTGGGCAGACCCTCCAAAGGAAGCATACTTATCTGCTTAATGAGGCTGGCACCTGCTGCTCTGCTCGGGACCCTGGATGCCATCATCCATTTTGATGCTGCCTGCAGCCAGTTGCGTGCCGCAGTGATGACCTGCTCCTGGTCATGTGATGCAAGGGAAGAGGTCGACAGGACTTTCTTTTTTGTCCTGCATAACGGAAACCAGACAGATCCGTTATGCTGCCCATAGACTTCTATTATGAAGGATCAAAACAGAATGCCTGTATAGGTTTCTGTTTTGAATTCCGTCTTATGAATTCCGTTATTTTCTGTACAACCATAAGAAATTATGGAATTCATAATGCTAATGTGATCCTGTCCTAAATAGAAAAGAAAATTCCACGACACTCCCAAAAGTTGTTCAAAAGTAGTGTTCTTTAATCAACAATGCGACATTTCAGGACTTTTATACTACTTTTTTTTTTTTTTATACTACTTGAGAAAAGTCCTGGAAAGAGGACTGACACGTTGCATTGGGAACTTTTGGGAGTGCCGAGGAATTTATTTTCTAGATAGATGAATAGATATGAGTTAGAGAGATAGATATGAAATTGAGAGATAGATTATTTATAGATATATGTATTTATTTATGTATTTTTGAATTTCACTGATGTTTTTGTGAGACATATGACCTTTTTTAATTAATTATGCAAATCATGTATGGCTTTAAATATGGCACATCTATGTATATTCACTTGCTTGATAAGAGTCCCAGTAAGAGGACTGAAACGTCTCCTGGGTGATTAAAGACGCACAATTTTTTCACCTATCTGGATGTGCTGCGGTCATTTTTTTCCTTTATGTCTGTTGATGTTGGTATATCAGGCTGCTCGCACTCTGTTCACTATAGGTCTAGCAGTGCTGTCCTGTTTTGGTATAGATAGATAGATAGATAGATAGATAGATAGATACAAGGCCGGCGTTGGGGGGGCAAACAGGGCAATTGCCCAGGGCTCCCATCCCTGAATGGGGCCCCCTGTTGAGCTGCCCAGACAGATGTCATTTGTGGAAAGAGTAGGTGGCCGCACCTGAGAAGAGTACAGACAGCAGAGCAAGGAGCGCTGGTTCCTGGTCTCCCAGCCACTGTAGCACGCACAATACTTATACAGTAGTGAGGAGCTGGGTGCTGCATCCATAGCACCAGCTCCACTGATAATGACATGAATTGGCTCTGCCCCTTCCTCTCTCACCAGAGGCACTGCACTGTGATGGTATCTGGTGAGTTCAGAATGTCACCCTGTCAATGAGCTGACATATGTGCTGCCATATGTGGTTTGAACTAACATGAGAGGAGGCAGCCTGCAGAGAATATACAGGACCTGTCCTCTACTCTCCATCCCGCCAAACCCCCACCCCACCCCGTTGTTGTTTTTTTTAACAATTTGCTGCCTATCTTCTATCATCTATCTATCTATTTATCCAGGGCCGGTTTTAGATGAAATGTGGCAAAAGGTTGTGTAAGGTTGGTGTAGGTTAATATGGGTGTTATTTGATCATATTTTATTTTATGTTCTGCTCCATTTTTTTCTCAATGAAATCAAACTTTTGACTGTTGGGTACACCCTGTGTATTTAAGTTCTATTTAGTCTCTGTTTTTAAAATGTTTCTGTGGGGGTTCGAACTCACAACCATCTGCATTAAAGGCAAAAATCTTAACCACTGGGCTATAGAGCTCAATGCTAAGTAGTTGCTGAAAAACCTCATAGAAGTTTCTCTCATATTATACAATGTAATCCCCACAGAAACTTTTCAAAAATAGAGTCTAAATTAGACTTATATACCCAGGGTGTCCCCAAGCATACTGACAATGCTTGGGAATACCCCTTTCATGTTCATAACACTGACTCCATATAGGGACATATCCATATATGGAGTCAGAGCAGGGACTTCTAAGCCGGGAAATTCCCCACTCTGGAGTCCCACGGCATCCAGGTGTGGGATCATAGCTCAGTGACCAAAGCTGCAGCTAAGTGAAACTGATTGTATCCAAGACCCTGATCCTGTCCAGAGGACAGAGGATTGCTTACAGGAATGCTGATGAGAGCTGAGGAGCAAAGCTACATACACTGTGGGACCGCATGCTTGTTGGAGAGGCATTTGTTTTGTTCAGAGTCACCAGCAGATGCAGAGCAGATGTGGGTCAGTACAATCGTGCATGCATCTCATTACAGTGTTGATACCAGGCCTATAGTTAGTTAAGGTCTCTGTTTGTGTCAGGCCACAAGTGTTGGTACTGTTCATTGCAAGGACTCCATAACTTAAAGTGACATTTCACATTGGAGAGCTGATAAACTTCTCACAAACTCAAGCCAGGCTGGCGTTTTGCTCAGAACGAATACTCGGGCACGTGTTATAAGACCAGTTATGGGAGGGGGAATCCTGTAGAGCACTGTAAGATTGTAAGCTGTTGTGCTGCACCGCAGGCTAGCCCGCACCACGCACCCAACAATTGTTCTTGTTTTTTTAGGGTAATAACAGGTAAGGTGTGGCAGTTTAGTTGTGCCCACCAGTAGGTAAATTATCACACTTTTCTCCTGCATCCATCAGAGGGGGGGCCATGCTGTGCAGCAGAAGGGTCTTAGCCTTCGGGCTGGGTGTATGTAAATTTATTGTATGTTCCCAGCATTTGTGGTTGTGTTCATTGCCACGTTTAAGTAAAATTCTGTTTTGGCAAAAGCTAGTGTTTGTGACTTCACTGTATCCTGGGGAGCCCACTCCGGTACATGGCTTACAAGGCAAGAATAGACCAGACACTACAGGAGTTTAGAAATGAAAGGAAGATTGGAGACTGGTCTGTAGTTAGTTGTGCTGGATGGGTCAAAAGGTCTGTGATAGATGCCTGTACTTTAGGACTGAAGAGGGAGTGAAAAGTGTCAAAGAATTTTTTTGGGTTGTTGGAAAATGAGGAGAGTAGGGTAGTGAAGCAGATATGTTTGGCGAGGCGAGCGACAGAGCTTTAGGTTCTTAGCATGAATTTGTAATGGAGGAAATTTTATGATGTGTGAGTTTTTCTCCATAGGCGTTTGGCACTCCTGAAGCAACGCTGGAGAAAGCGAGTTTGCGGTATAAGCCAGGCCTGCTTTGGTCTGTGTTTGGATGTTCTAAAGGTAGGGGGCGCTACTTCTCCCAGGGTGATTCTGAGGGTTTCATTATAGGGATTTACAACCAGATCAGGGCAGGCGAGGAAAGAGATTGGGGACAATGATTAGTGTAAAGTGTCTGTAAGTGTATGAGGGTCAATGGCCTGTAGATTTCCGTATGTGTAATAAGTAGGAGTGTGCTGAGATGGATTTGTGAGGGTGAAGATGTTGTGGTCAGAGAGCGGGAGAGGTGAGTTATTAAAGTTGGAGATCGAACAAAGGCGGAAAAAGACCAGGTGATTTATCAAACACATAAAAATACCATCTTTATGTGTTTGATAGTAAGAAAGTTGTGAAAGGCCAAGAGAGGAGGTTAGGGATAGAAGCTGGGATGCAGATGGGGAGATTAGACTGTTTCTGTGCACATTGAAGTCTCCCAAGATAAGGGCTGGTAATTCTGAGGACAGGAAGTGTGGCAGCGAAGTGATCCAAGAACTGGGTGGGTGAGCCAGGGGAATGGTATACAGCTACTCTGAGGGAAAGGGGAAGGAAGAAAGAGCCTGAGGGTCTGGACCTCAAAAGAAGGGAATGAAAGTGATGGAACTGGGGGGAGGGAGACCTGAAAAGTGCATTGTGGGAACAGGAGTATTCCGACTCCACCACCATGTCTGTTCTCAGATAAGGGGGTATGGGAGAATTGTAGGTCACCGTAGGAAAGAGCAGCAGGGGAAATCGTGTCAGATTCCTGAATCTAGGTTTCAGTGAGGGACAGAAGGTTAAGAGGGTTAGTAAGAAAGAAGTTATGAATGTAGGGGAGCTTGTTACAGACAGACTTTGAATTCCAGAACTTGCAATTAAATGAGGGAAGAGAAGGCAGACAACGAATGCTAATGAGGTTAGCAGGGTTTCTATATCAGCTGGGGAAGGGGTTGACATTGTAAGAGGGTGGGCCAATGTTAGAAAAGATATCCTCTGAAGTAAGAAGTAAAAGTAAAGAGAGAGAGAGAGCAAATGGTTGTAGAATTTGTGAGAGTGCTTATTCTGCTGCATCCGGGGACATGATGGGATGAACTGATTCAGGAAGGTGAATAAAGCATGGCAGCTGCACATGGGGGGAGTGGAGGAGAGAGGGGCTGATGTGGATTGAAGGTAATGGAGGAGGAACAGGGCGGTGACTCAGATGTAAAAAGCACATAAGAAAATAGACATAGAGACAAGGCACATGGTTAAGGAAGAGTGTGAAAATGTGTAATTCTCATAATTTCATAATCTACCTGTCTCCTAACCTGTCTAACTGCCATGCTTAACTGCATGACATTTAGCAACGAAGACACCGCATATCCTTGTAAAAGGATAACAAGTGTTTTAAAGGGGTATTCTCATCTTAGACAATGGGGGCATATTGCTTGGATGAGCTGACAGCAAGGATGGATGACTTAGAAAATAAAGGGGACACGAGCTCAACATATAAGTAGAGATGAGCGAGCACTAAAATGCTCGGGTGCTCGTTAATCGAGTCGAATTTTTCCTGATGCTCAGGTGCTCGTTTCGAATAACGAACCCCATTGAAGTCAATGGGAGACTCGAGCATTTTTTGCAGGGGACCAAGGCTCTGCCTAGGGAAGGCTGGGTGAAAACCTGGAAACCTCAGAAAATGATGGAAACACCATGGAAATGGACAGGAAACAGCAGGGGCAGCATGCATGGATGCCTCTGAGGCTGCCTAATCCCACCATTACCCCAAATTCTCGGGCAACAGCCTGGTGGTGACCCTCAAGACAATTGTGCTGACCCAGACCAAGATGGGCAAGGCACATGCCCACCACATGTTAGTAAAGCACCCAACTAGGTGCAACGAAGGTCCATCACCGCCTGTGGGTGACACCACTGCCCATGCTGGCACTGCTGTTCTACCCCCCGCCCCACGACGCAGGCATAAGCCTGACACAGCATGGTGACAGCTTGGTGACCAAGTTAGATTGAGGTAGCAGGTGAACCACCCAAAAATTTACCCTGACACAGCATGGCAGTGAACCCAGAGTGACCAAGTGAGACTGAGGTAGCAGGTGAAGCACTTAAAATTTTACCATGACACCGCCTGCATGAGATTAGGGATAGAGCTGCTGTCTGTCAGGGTGAGTGTTAGGGCCTGAATTTAGATGTTGGTTAGGCAGGAATCACCCACAAAGAACCCAACAGCCCTTCTAAGGGCTACAAGCACCTTTTTTTTTGGTCTCCTCCTGGCTGCTGCATGAGATTAAGGATAGAGCTGCTGTCTGTCAGGGAGAGTGTTAGGGCCTGAATTTAGATGTTGGTTAGGCAGGAATCACCCACAAAAAACCCAGCAGCCCTTCTAAGGGCTACAAGCACCTTTTTTTTGGTCTCCTCCAGGCTGCGGGCTGGGACTTGTAGTGCAGCTACCACCATCTTGGCTGCACACTGTTAGGGCGTGAAATTAGAATGTGGTTAGGCAGGAATCATCCACAAAGAACCCAACGCTCCTTCTAAGGGCTACAACAACCTTTTTTTTTTGGCCTCCTCCTGGCTGCTGGCTGGGACTTGTAGTGCAGCGGCCGCCATCTTGGCTGCACACTGTTAGGGCCTCAATTTAGATTTTGGTTAGGCAGGAATAACCCACAAAGAACCCAACGGTCCTTCTAAGGGCTACAACGACCTTTTTTTTTGGCCTCCTCTCGGCTGCTGGCTGGGACTTGTAGTGCAGCTACAGCCATCTTGGCTGCACGCTGTGCACAGCGACTGGTGGCAGAAGGGACAGCACGTGGTCCACACAGACTCAAAAGAAATTGCCCAAAGTCCTCTCAGTACTCATTTTTGCTGCTGCTGTACCTTGGCTTGCTGGGATCTGTAGTGCAGTCTTCGGAATATGTTTTTTCTCTGTTATATATACTACAGTCCAGCGAACAATTATGTTGTGTGCTATACAGTAGCGTCAGTCTAGGGTATACGTTTTTTCTCTCAATTAGATATCCTACAGCGCAGTGAAATATTCTGTTGTGTGCTGCACAGTAGCCGTAGTGTAGAAAATATACGTTTTTTCTCTCAGTTATATATCATACAGTGCAGTGAAAAATTGAGTGATTTGCGGTACAATAGCCGCGGTCTAAAGACTACGTTTTTTCTCTCAGTTATATATACTACAGTGCAGTGAAAAATTCTGTCGTGTGCTGCACACTAGCCAGAGTGTAGAAAATATACGTTTTTCGTCTCAGTTATACATTATACAGTGCAGTGCAAAATTCTGTCGTGTGCTGCACACTAGCCGGAGTCTAGAAAATATACATTTTTTCTCTCATTCATATATCCTACAGTGCAGTGAAAAATTGTGTGGTGTGCGTTATACTAGCGGCAGTCTAGAGAATACGTTTTTTTCTCTCAGATATATTTAATACAGTCCAGTGAAAAATTCTGTGGTGTGTGGTACACTATTCGCAGTCTAGAGAATACGTTTGTGGCCTCAGATATTAATTTGACAGTTTAGTGATTACACAAAATGTTGAACCCAAGGGCTAAGGGTCGAGAACGTGGGCGTCCAAGTGATGTAGGGGGGCAGAGGCGGTGGTCCTGGGCAGGGTGACACAGTACATACTGATGAGGGAGCAGTGGAACGCCACAGAGTTTCGCTCCCTAGCTTCATCTCGCAACTTAGGACTTGTTCACACATCAGTTATTTGATCAGTTATTTCCATCAGTTATTGTGAGCCAAAACCAGGTATGGATCAAAAACACAGAACAGGTGCAGATCTATTCATTACACCTGATCTCTGTTTAGTGTCCACTCCTGGTTTTGGCTCATAATTACTGATGGAAATAACAGATCAAATAACTGATGTGTGAACAAGGCCTTACAAGGTCACGTGGTACACCACTATTGAAACCACAACAGTGCAAACAGGTGATGACTTGGATAGCGGATAATGTGTGTAATTTATCCACCACCCAGTCTTCCACACAGTTCACCCACTTTAGCCAAGGGAGTAGACCTTTGGCTCCTTCAGCTCAACCTCCTTCCCCCCCAGCCTGCTCCTTGTTGGGTTGTGGGAGTCGTTGCCGTTAGAAACAGTCCTCACTCAGGTCTTGGCAAAATAAGCTCAGGTTTATTTTTTAGCAAAAACAAAACAAATTAACAAAAACAAAGTTCAGGAGAATAAGGGGTTAAGTTGCAGCTACCTTAAGATCAAGTAGCACCCCAGCTCTCAGCTCATCCAGTCTGAACTGAAGATCCCTCCACCTACATACAAGTGTACTTATATACAATTTACCAGTTCCCAGAATCCATCAGTTTTAAAGGAACATGCATTTGGTTTAAAACAGAAATATTGCACATAAATCATACATTAAACTACATAAAACACAAAGCATTCTAACTGTCTCCTTTTAAAATAAAAAAGGAGCTTATAATCTATATATATTTTACCACATTATACCAAACATAACATAAGAACATAAACCCACTAGGTTTGGCTGCAGCTTTGCCTCACCTGGCAATAATTAGCAGCACCCTATATAAACCCAGCACACCCTCTCATCAGGTTTAGTCTCCTGCAGGTAAGTAGCTGGTAATGCTGTGTGTTTGGTGGTGGGGAATACTGAGCTAGTTTGTCTGTGGAAATGATAGTGGGCAGAGACAAAGGTTTGCTGGCCAGCATGTGAAAAAAGAGAGAGAAAGATACATACATACAGATAGACAGACTTGCTCACTATTAACCCCTCAACACTCCTCCCATGGAAAATATGGATTCAGATCCAGCATACTCACAGGAAGTCTTTTCAGGACCCTACCCAAAGACACAAACCACTGCTCAACAGTAACCTGAGCAGTTGCTCTGTCCCGATGCCCAAAATTTAGAACTTTCGCAGTCTGTGGGTGAGAGAGTGTGGACTTAGTGCAAGTAGTGCGTCAAGAGGTGTCGGATGATGATGAGACACGGTTGTCAGACATTGACGTTGTTGTCAGGGCAGTAAGTCCGAGGGGAGAGCAGAGTGAGGAATCGGAGGAAGAGCAGGTGGATGATGAGGTGACTGACCCGAGCTGGGTTGGTAAGCCTAGTCAAGACAGTGCTTCTGAGGGGTAGGAAAGTGCAGCACCAGAACAGGTTGGAAGAGGCAGTGGGGTGGCCAGAGGGAAAAGCAGGGCCAGAGCAAGTAGATCAGCAACTGTTTCATGGAGTGAAGCTCCCGTGCCGAGGCCTAGATGTTCGCAAGTCTGGAGGTTTTTTAAAGAATGTGAGGATGACCGACGGACTGTGGTGTGCAACCTGTGCCACACCAGGATCAGCAGGGGAGCCACCACTACCAGCCTAACCACTACCAGCATGCGCAGGCATATGAGTGCTAAACACACGACTCAATGGAACCAAGACCGTTCACATCCTGCGTATCACACCACTGCTCCTACCCCTTTGTCACATGCTGGCTCAGCAAGTCAACCCCCCGCCCAGGACCCCGGCACGAGCGCCTCCCGCCCTACAACCACCCCTTCACCTCCACGATCCTCCACACCCTACACCAATGTGCCCCAGCGCAGCCTTCAGCTGTCTTTGCATCAGTCATTGGAGCGCAAGCGTAAACGCAAATACAATTCCACCCAACCACATGCACAAGCCCTAAACGTCCACATTTTAAAACTGCTGAGCCTGGAGATGCTGCGATATAGACTGGTAGAGACTGAGGCTTTCCGCAACCTGATGGCGGTGGCTGTCCCTCGGTACTTGTTCCCCCAATATTTTTCACGATGTGCCATCCCAGCCCTACACTAGCACGTGTCAGAGAACATCATCCGTGCCCTGACCAACGCGGTTACTGAGAAGGTCCACCTAACCACGGACACGTGGACAAGTGCTGGCGGGCAGGGACACTATATCTCCCTGACGGCACATTGGGTTAACTTGGTGGAGGCTGGGATCGAGTCTGACCCTTGGGCTGCTCATGTAATGCCCACACCAAGGATTGCGGGGCCTACCTCGGTCATGGTTTCTCAGACTTATTATGCCTCTAACTCCAACCCCACCTCCTCCTACTCTCAAATACAATCTGTGAGCACGGCGCCTTCAGTCGGTAGCTCTAGGCGCAGCAGCACTGCTGTGGGTAAGCGCCAACAGGCGGTGCTGAAACTGCTGAGCTTAGGTGACAAGAGGCACACCGCCCAAGAGCTGTTACAGGGCATCACAGCGCAGACCGATCTTTGGCTGGTGCCGCTGAAACTCAAACCAGGCATGGTTGTGTGTGACAACGGGCATAACCTGGTGGCGGCTCTGCAACTCGGCAGGCTCACACATTTGCCATTATACACCAATACTATTTCCCAAAGTAACAACAACCCATATAAACACTGCATATAAAACCTGCCTGGCCCACTTGTTCAATCTTGTGGTTCAGCGGTTCCTCAAGACCTACCCCAATTTGTCTGATTTGGTCACCAAGGTGCGACGCATCTGTGCGCATTTCCACAAGTCAACCACAGATGCTGCCACTCTCAGGGCAGTGCAACGGCGCTTACGACTGACAGCTCACTGACTGTTGTGCGACGTGCCCACACAATGGAATTCCACATTACACATGTTAGCCAGGGTTTAACAGCAGCGAAGAGCAATTCTAGACTGCCAGATGACAACTTCCACAAGAACTGGTAGTCAGGTTAGTCAGCTTCTTCAAGTGTACAATGAGGAGTGGACGTGGATGTCTGATATCTGTCAGGTGTTAGGCAACTTTGAGGAGTCAACACAGATGGTCAGCGGCGATGTCGCCATTATCAGCGTCACCATCCCGCTGCTTTGTCTGCTGAAAAAGTCACTGCTCAGCATGAAGTCAGAGGCTTTGCTCTTGTCACAGGAGATGGGGGAAGAAGATACGTTGCTTGATAGCCAGACCACCCTCAGGTCTGTTTCTCAGCACGTCTTGGAGGAGGAGGAGGATGAGGAGGAAGAGGAGGAAGAGAAGGAAGAGAAGGAGACTGTTGGCGAGACTGAAGCGGGTACCTATGCTCATTCCTTCTTATCTGTTGAGCGTGTATGGGCTGAAGAGGAGGAGGAGGAAATGGAGAGTCAGCCTATTGAGGAGATTATTGCATGTTGGGACTCTGGCGCACATGGCTGACTTCAGCCATTTGACTGCAATCTCAGTCTGACCAAGGCATTGGTGGTGTCACCGCCATGCTGTGTCAGTGTAAAATTTTATGTGCTTCACCTTCTACCTCAACTAACTTGGTCACTTGTTGGTGTCAACACTAGAGTGAGGCTACTATACCGCACACGACAGAATTGTTCACTGCACTGTAGTATATATAACTGAGAGAAAAAAAGGAATTTTTAGACTGCGGCTATTTTACCGCAAACCACTACATTTTTCAATGGACTGTAGTACATATAACTGAGAAAAAAATGTAGTCTTTATATGGTGGCTATTTTACCGCAAAGCACTCCATTTTTCACTGGACTGTAATACATATAACAGCGAGAAAATACGTAATTTATAGACTGATGCTGCTGTACAGCACACCTCACAATTGTTCACTGGACTGTAGTTTATATAACTGAGAATAAAAACGTATTCTCTAGACTGCGGCTACTGTATCGCACACCTCACAATTGTTCACTGGACTGTAGTACATATAACTGAGAAAAAAACATAGTCTTTATATGGCAGCTATTTTACCGCAAAGCACTCCATTTTTCACTGGACTGTAATACATATAACTGCGAGAGAATACGTATTTTATAGACTGACGCTGCTGTACAGCACACCTCACAATTGTTTACTGGACTGTAGTTTATATAACTGAGAATAAAAACGTATTCTCTAGACTGCGGCTAGTGTATCGCACACCTCACAATTGTTCACTGGACTGTAGTTTATGTAATTGAGTGAAAAAAATTATTCTCTAGACTGTGGCTAGTGTATCGCACACCTCACAATTGTTCACTGGACTGTAGTTTATGTAATTGAGTGAAAAAAATTATTCTCTAGACTGCGGCTAGTGTTTCGCACACCACACAATTGTTCACTGGACTGTAGTTTATGTAATTGAGTGAAAAAAATTATTCTCTAGACTGCGGCTAGTGTTTCGCACACCTCACAATTGTTCACTGGACTGTAGTTTATGTAATTGAGAATAAAAACGTATTCTCTAGACTGCGGCTAGTGTATCGCACACCTCACAATTGTTCACTGGACTGTAGTTTATGTAATTGAGTGAAAAAAATTATTCTCTAGACTGCGGCTACTGTATCACACACCTCACAATTGTTCACTGGACTGTAGTTTATGTAATTGAGTGAAAAAAATTATTCTCTAGACTGCGGCTACTTTATCGCACACCTCACAATTGTTCACTGGACTGTAGTTTATGTAATTGAGTAAAAAAAATTATTCTCTAGACTGCGGCTACTGTATCGCACACCTCACAATTGTTCACTGGACTGTAGTACATATAAGTGAGAAAAAAACATAGTCTTTATATGGCGGCTATTTTACCACAAAGCACTCAATTTTTCACTGGACATATAACAGCGAGAAAATACGTATTTTATAGACTGATGCTGCTGTACAGCACACCTCACAATTGTTCACTGGACTGTAGTTTATATAACTGAGAATAAAAACGTATTCTCTAGACTGCGGCTAGTGTATCGCACACCTCACAATTGTTCACTGGACTGTAGTTTTTGTAATTGAGTGAAAAAAATTATTCTCTAGACTGCGGCTAGTGTATCGCACACCTCACAATTGTTCATTGGACTGTAGTTTATATAACTGAGAATAAAAACGTATTCTCTAGACTGCGGCTAGTGTATCGCACACCTCACAATTGTTCACTGGACTGTAGTTTATATAACTGAAAATAAAAACGTATTCTCTAGACTGCGGCTAGTGTATCGCACACCTCACAATTGTTCACTGGACTGTAGTTTATGTAATTGAGTGAAAAAAAATATTCTCTAGACTGCGGCTAGTGTATCGCACACCTCACAATTGTTCACTGGACTGTAGTTTATGTAATTGAGTGAAAAAATTATTCTCTAGACTGCGGCTAGTGTATCGCACACCTCACAATTGTTCACTGGACTGTGGTTTATGTAATTGAGTGAAAAAAATTATTCTCTAGACTGCGGCTAGTGTATCGCACACCTCACAATTGTTCACTGGACTGTAGTTTATATAACTGAGAATAAAAACGTATTCTCTAGACTGCACTACAGATTCCAGCAAGCCAAGGTACAGCAGCAGCAAAAATGAGTACTGAGAGGACTTTGGGCAATTTCATTGGGGTCTGTGTGGAATTTGTGCTGTCGCCTTTCTGCCACCAGTCGCTGTGCACAGTGTGCAGCCAAGATGGCGGTAGCTGCACTACAAGTCCCAGCCAGCAGCCGAGAGCAGGCCAAAAAAAAAAGGTTGTTGTAGCCTTAGAAGGATCGTTGGGTTCTTTGTGGATGATTCCTGCCTAACCACATTCTAATTTCATGCCCTAACAGTATGCAGCCAAGATGGCGGTAGCTGCACTACAAGTCCCAGCCAGCAGCCTGGAGGAGACCAAAAAGAAAAGGTGCTTGTAGCCCTTAGAAGGGCTGTTGGGTTCTTTGTGGGTGATTCCTGCCTAACTAACATCTAAATTCAGGCCCTAACACTCTCCCTGACAGACAGCAGCTCTATCCGTAATCTCATGCAGACGGCGTATGACGCGAGCAGCGCGGGACCAGATTCTTATATTCCCAGGTTATCTGATCTGGCCAGCCAATCCCTGCTATCGACTTGTAGGGGCCCCACGTGATGCTAGGAGGTACCAAAGACTCTCCTGCATGTTGATTGGCTGAAAAAAGGCGGCTAACATGCAGGAAGAGGAAGTTTCCATTTCCTCGAGGATCGCAATATGCTCGTCCGAGTAGCAAGCATATGCGAATACACTAATGCTCAAACGAGCACCAAGCTCAGATGAGCATGTTCGCTCATATCTACATATAAGCCAACTTTATTGTCTCCATGAAGACACTGAAAACCGTAGCAGGAGTAACAACATTCCGATTAGAGATCTCCCTGAAGCTATATCCACTGCTGATTTAGTGCCCACCTTAAAGAAAATCCTGAATAGGCCTATCTCAGATTATTTAGAAATCGATAGGGCGCATAGAACACTGTCGCCCCCTAACCCTGATGCCTCTAAACCAAGAGACGTTATTTGCGCTTACATTATTACACTGCAGGAAGAAATTATGCGGAAAGTACGCAACCAACCTTACATTGAATATGCTGACTCTAATATCTCCTTACTACAGGGTTTATCCCGCACCACTCTTATGCCACGAAAGGCATTACGCCCTCTACTGGACTGCCTACGTGAAAAAGAGATTACAAATATGTGGGGCTACCCCTTCCAGTTGGTGGCTCGTCGTAATGGCAAGTGCTTTGACGTAAGAGATGCTTCTGAATTGGCAGACTTTACTGTGGCTCTTGGTCTACCAGAAATCTTTTTGCCAGATTGGCACACCATTCCTCCTCTGCCTTCTCGTTTCTCGGTTTGGAAGACAAACAGAGCTGGCTTGTGAAGCCTCTCTGCTACAACGGGACATCCTACCTGATATGTAACAGTCCACATGGACACTATTGTATTTGAGAATACTTTTCTTTATTTTTTTGCAGTATTTATATTAGGTAGTAATACTCATTTACTTAGGGACCTCTCCTATAGTAATGCTGGAGTTTAATGAGATGTCCTCATCCCAAATGCTATGATCCACATTATGCTCCGTCCTGAGCAGTTGAGTGAGGCATGACAGTCTTATGCTGCTTTCATGTTATGTCGAGTTTTATATCCCAGTTTTTTACATTTCCTTATAATTTATTACTATTGAGTCAGTCTAGATATTACCAGTACTATGGTGTGGTGGGAGCAGATTTACAGGTTAACATAGTTCCGTAATAATTTCGTGGTGGTCTACTCACCTGCTGTTGGAAGACCGACCACGTTACACGTTAATCTCCTCGTTTGTGAGGTTTTATTATGGTATAACAGATTATACCCCCAGTAGTGTACTTGCACACTATATATTTTTTTTTTTTGCTTTGATTTTATAAAGGAAGAAAAGTTGTTTTCTTTTTTTTTACCCTCTCCCCTTCCCCTCTCTTGTCCATCCTTTCAGTTTTTCTGCTACTACCGTTGGTAATAACAATTGATTATGGGCGCTGCAGGCTCTGTCAAACTAGTATCTCTAAATGTTAGGGGGTTAATGTTCCAGAGAAGAGATCTAAGATATTATCTACTCTCCATAAAGATAAAGCTCAGATAATCTTAATACAAGAGACACACTTTAAAACTAACAATGTTCCTCACATTCGATCTAGTAACATAGTAACAAAGTTTATAAGGCCGAAAAAATACATCTGTCCAATCAATTTGGCCTGTTATCCGATCCAGAGGAAGGCAAAACACCCCTGTGAGGTAGAAGCCAATTTTCCTCAATTTAGGGGAAAAAATTCCTTCCTGACTCCAATCAGGCAATTAGAATTACTCCCTGGATCAACAACCTATCTCTAATAACTATAACCTGTAATATTATTATACTCCAGAAATACATCCAGACCCCTCTTAAACTCTTTTAGCGAACTTACCATCACCACATCCTCAGGCAGAGAGTTCCATAGTCTTACTGCTCTTACCGTAAAGAATCCTCTTCTATGTTTGTGATCTAAAAGCTATACTACTTGGTTCCATAGTACGAATCCAGACTCCAAATCAAAAGGTGTTTCCATTGCCTTACATAAATCTTTTCCTTGTTCTGCTCTAGACTCCAGAGTGTGCCAGAAGGGAAGATATGTCTTTGTCAAGTTGGCTATCCATGGAAAACGTACAAAATTGGTAATGTATATCTACCAAACTTGGGACAGGGTAAAACCCTCGCTAATATCTTGTCTAAATTGGCTTCCTTCATAGAAGGTGTGGGATTCATTGGGGATTTCAATATGACACTAGATCCAAAGGTTGACAATTCCTTAAGTAGGTCTCTAGTGCCATCCTCAATGATTTCTAAAGTACGTTCGGTTCTTCATGGTAGGAGATTAGTTGATGTCTGGCGTATTTTACATTCCAGAGATAGACTATATATATTATTCATCAGCTCACCAAACATATAGCAGGATAGATATATTTGTTATATCACATCATGCTCTTAATTATATTATACAGTTATTATATATAATTATATTATTACAGTTATTAATTATATTATACAGTTATTATACATATATACAGTTATTATATAGGATCAGCTTTGTGGGCCGATCATGCACCTGTGTTCATCACTCTCAAACTCCCAGATTTGATAGCAAAAGAATGGACGTGGCGCCTTAATGAGGCTTTACTGAAAGATATGGTTTGTAGACAGGCGGTAGAGAAGTCAATTAAGGATTTCCTGGAGACCCACGCTTCTGACCCTACGGCTCCTCCTCTGCAGTGCAGGATTTTTATCATATCGTGCAGGATGTTTTTTATCTTTTTTCTGTGATTTTTGTTTAGTTTTTAGTATATACTTGAGGGATTGGCACCTTCAGGTGTGAATGCGCTCCTAGATTATCTTGAGTAGCATTCGTGTACACTTTTGCCCTCCCTATCAATGCAGAGCGCCTTGATTAGGTGGTACATATAGGTGTGCTTGCTCCTCCTCTCATTGGTTGCTGGAAGCACGTAGAGGTGACTAGGAGCAGCACACCATACTGTATGTGCGGAGTCTGCGCTCCTGGACATAGATGCCCAACGGTATAAGTAGGTTTAGCATAGGACCTGCCTGAACTGAGACGATCTTGGCGCTGGGTAGGTGGGCATAAATGTGTTTTGATCAAAATATATTGGCTAAGAGTCAGATTTTATCATATCAGAATGATGGCTTAGTCTATGTATATTGTTTGCATCTATTTTGTTTGTGCATTAACCCCTTCAACCCCGGGCCTGTTTTCACCTTCATGCCCAGGCGATTTTTTGCAAATCTGACATGTGTCACTTTATGTGGTAATAACTTTGGAACGCTTTTACTTATCCAGGACATTCTGAGATTGTTTTCTTGTGACACATTGTACTTCATGACAGTCATAAATTTGAGTCAATATATTTCACCCTTATTTATGAAAAAATCCCAAATTTACCAAAAATTTGGAAAAATTTGCAAATTTCCAAATTTCAGTTTCTCTACTTTCAAAATACACAGTAATACCTCCAAAAATAGTTATTATTTTACATTCCCCATATGTCTACTTTATGTTGGCATCATTTTGTAAATGTCATTTTACTTTTTTAGGACGTTAGAGGGCTTAGAAGTTTAGAAGCCATTTTTCAAATTTTCACCAAATTTTCCAAAACCATTTTTTTGAGCACCAATTCAGATATAAAGTGATTTTGAGGGGCTTACATAATGAAACCCCCATAAATGACCCCATTTTAGAAACTACACCCCTCAAGTTATAAAAAACTGCTGTTACAAACTTTGTTAACCCTTGAGGTGTTCCACAAGAATTAAAGGAAAATGGAGGTGAAATTTCAAAATTTCAATTTTTTGGTAGATTATTCATGTTAATAATTTTTTTCTTGCAACACAGCAAGGTTTAACAGCAAACTAAACCTCAATATACATTGCTCTGATTCTGCAGTTTACAGAAATACCCCATATGTGGTGGTAAACGTCTCTATGGGTTTGTGGCAGTGGTCAGAAGAAAGGAGCGCCATAGGGATTTTGGAGGCAGATTTTGCTAGAATGGTTTTTAGGCACCATTTTGTAATTGAGAGACCCTGACGTACCCCTACAGTGGAAACCCTCAAAAAGTGACCCCATTTTAGAAACTACACCCTTCAAAGAATATATTAAGGGGGGTACTGGCCACTTTGGCCCCCTAAGCGTTTTATGGAATTTGGAAACACTTGGCTGTGAAATGAAAAGTTCATTTCTTCCAATAAAATGTTGCTTTAGCCGCAAATTTTTCATTTTCACAAGAGGTAACAGGAGAAAAGCACCCCATAATTTGTTCCCCATTTTCTCCTGAATACGGCAACACCCCATATGTGGTGGTAAACTGCTGTTGGGGCACATGGCAGGACTCAAAACAGAAGGAGCGCCATATGGATTTTGCAGAACAGATTTTGATGGATTGGTTTGCGGGTGCCATTGATTTTTTATTTTTTGAGTTATTGTCTTATGTGGGGGCTCATTTTTTGCGGGACGAGATGACGGTTTGATTGGTACCATTTTGGGGTACATAAGACTTTTTGATCGCTTGGTATTACAGTTTTTGTGAGTCAAGGTGAAAACAAATAGCTGTTTTGGCATGGTTTTTTTAAAAAATTTTTTACAACATTCACCTGGGGGGCTATCTCATGTAATATTTTTATAGAGCAGGTTGTTACGGACGCGACGATACCCAATATGTCTAACTTTTTTATTTTTGGAATGTTTTACACATTAGATGCATTTTAGAACAGAATAAAATCTTTTTTTTGTGTTGCCATTTTCAAAGAGCCATATTTTTTCAGTTTTCAGGCGATTGTCTCAGGTAGGGTATCGTTTTTGCAGGACAAGATGATGGTTTGATTGGTACCATTTTGGGGTAAATACACCTTTTTAGTCGCCTGCTATTACACTTTTTGTGAGGCAAGAGGGAAAAAAATGGTTGTTTTGGCATAGTTTTTATTTTTATTTTTTGCAGCATTCACCCGGGGGGCCATCTCATGTAATATTTTTATAGAGCAGGTTGTTACGGACGCGACGATACCCAATATGTCTGACTTTTTAATTTTTGGATAGTTTTACACATTAGATGCATTTTAGAACAGAATAAAATCATTATTTTGTGTTGCCATTTTCAAAGAGCCATATTTTTTTCAGTTTTCAGGCGATTGTCTCAGGTAGGGTATCGTTTTTGCAGGACAAGATGACGGTTTGATTGGTACCATTTTGGGGCAAATATGCCTTTTTGATCGCCTGCTATTACACTTTTTGTGAGGCAAAAGGGAAAAAAATGTCTGTTTTGGCTTAGTTTTTTAAAAACAATTTTTACAGCATTCGCCTGGGGGGCCATCTCATGCAATATTTTTATAGAGGAGGTTGTTATGGACGCGGCGATACCCAATATGTGTATAATTTTTATTTTTGGAAAGTTTTACACATTAGATACATTTTTGAACAAAATAAAATATTTTTTGTGTTGCCATTTTCTGAGAGCCATATTTTTTTATTTTTCAGGCGATTGTCTTAGGTAGGGTCTCATTTTTTGCGGGACAAGATGACGGTTTGATTGGTACCATTTTGGGGTACATACGCTTTTTTGATCACCTGCTATTACACTTTTTGTAAGGGAAGGTGACCAAAAAATGTCTGTTTTGGCACAGTTTTTTTTTTTTTTTTTTTACTGCGTGCACCTGACGGGGTAGATCATGTGCTATTTTTATAGAGCCGGTCGATACGGACGCGGCGATACCTAATATGTCTATTTTATTTTTTTTCACTATTTTTTACAAATTTTTTTATATTATTTTGTAAAAATGCCTTTTTCTTTTTTTGGAGAACTTGAAACTTTTTTTGTAAAACTTTATTTTTTTCACTTTTTTTTACTTTCTTATTTTACACTTTTTTTTCCACTTTTGGGGGTCTGATCCCCTTACAATGCATTACAATACTTCTGTATTGTAATGCATTGGCTGGAAGTGTATTACTCAATGTAATACACTTCCAGCACACTGCATGTGAGATCCAGGGGGCTGGATCTCACAGGCTTCCGTAGATAGCAGCCGGATGCCTAAGGAAGGCATCCGGCTGCTATCTCAGCCATCGGGTCCCCGTCACAGCAGCGCGGGGACCCGATGGCAACCCCTTCCGACCGCCCGCATCGCATGTGCCGCGGTCAGCGCTGACCGCGGCACATGAAGGGTTAATGCGCCGGCATCGGTGTTTTCACCGATGCTGGTGCATTCCTCAGGGGTCCGGCACCTGGGCACAGCCGGACCCCCCACTCTGATCGGGCGGGCGCAGCTCCTGCACCCGCCCGATCAGCGCTCAGTAATAGTACGGCGCTGGGCGTCTAGCACCTTGCCGCAGCGCCGTACTATTACGGCGCTGGTCGCCAAGGGGTTAAATATTTTTTTCTGTGATTTATTTATCTGCAGTGGGAAGCTCTGAAATGCGTGATTAGGGGAACGCTCATACAACATGGGGCCGGATTAAAAAAAGAAAAGAAGGCACATATTACCATGTTATTAAATCGCTTACACAGACTTGACTCCTTGCATAAGCAATCTCCTTCTCCAAATCTCCTTACTGAATTAACAGCAGTGAGAGATAAGTTAAAGAAAGCTATAGACAAAAGATTTTGCAGGTTTTTATATGATAATGCCAATAAGTGTGGTCGAGCGCTTGCTAAGTTTTTATATCCCAGATTTACACATACTTACATTCCAGAGCTTATAGACCAAAAGGGGCAAACTATACATCACCCCTCTCTTATTGCGGATACATTCCACACATATTATGAGTCCCTATATAATATCCAGGGGCTGTTTGCTGATATGACACGAGAGGCACTAGACACCCGCATCAATACCTATATGTAG
This sequence comes from Rhinella marina, assembly GCA_900303285.1. Lineage (NCBI taxonomy): Eukaryota > Metazoa > Chordata > Amphibia > Anura > Bufonidae > Rhinella > Rhinella marina. The sequence goes on along the minus strand of ONZH01021970.1, from coordinate 13,795 downwards.
GAAACGGCTTTGCCCAGTGTGCCAGTGGAACAAAGCACAGAATCTGAAGTACAGTCTGTTGTCTCGTCACTAAAAAGGGGAGAAAAGTCCCAGGCCTGATGGCTTTACGGCCACATTTTTTAAGCGTTTTCACAACCTACTTCTTCCTATTCTAACTAAAGTATTTAACAGCATTACACCAACATGCCCCTTTCCAAAACAATCCCTGGAATCTCATGTAGTGGTCTTGTCTAAACTGAACAAGGACACCACTATCTGCGGTAACTATAGACCTTTCTTTGATAAATTGTGATATCAAAATCTTCTCCAAAGTCTTGGCGAATAGACTAAGTAAGTAAGATTCTCCCTGATGTAATTAATAAAGACCAGGTAGGCTTTGTATCGAACAGGAAAGCAATAGACAATACTACCCGCACTTACTACCCATCACGTTAATATCCCATGCCAAGAAAAACGGATCCCCATGTTCCTAATGTCGATTGACGCAGAAAAAGCGTTCAACCGGGTTCATTGGCAATTTATGTTGGCATCATGATGGCAGATCGGTTTGGAAGGAAGATATATAGACATGGTGGTGGTTTTTATACACACATCTAGGGATGAGCGAACTTTTGAAAAGTTCGGTTCGTTTCGCTTCGGCGAACTTTCTTGAATTTCGGATTCGTACGAACCGAACCTAAAACGAACCTTGCTATAACGGCTGAATAATTGCTTCTACAATAATGGGAGTCAGATAGGGTATAGTTTCGTTTACTTGCAGTTGCTATTACAATGAAAAAAGTGGAAAAAATCCAAGTGACTTCAACAATGGCAACGCAAAATATACGCATATTTGAGAATTAACACTAATGCGTACGCTAATGCGATAATTCCCGCACAAATAACAAACATACAGTATAGCGTTGTCAAAGGTACGCTACTTAACTGAATATGTACGCATTAGCGTACGCATACACTGCGTCTGCGAACATTCCTACTCAAGTAACGAACATACAGTGTAGCGTTGTCAATTGTACGCTACTTAACTGAATATGTACGCATTAGCGTACATTCTCAATAAATATGCGTATATTTTGCGTCGCCGTTATTTTAACCAGATTCGTTCCGAACTATCTCAAAATTCGGTTCGGTGACGAACCGAACTTTTGGGAAAGTTCGTAACGAATCTGGTTCGTTACGATTCGGTTCGCTCATCCCTACACACATCAATCGGCGTGTGTACGAACTAACTTGGCTCCTTCATTCACGATCCATAATGGCACAAGGCAAGTGTCCTCTCTATTCGCTCCTATATGTCTTATGTATAGAACATTTGGCTATGACTATTAGGAATAACCCTGACATTAGGAGTGTAGAAGTTGGGAATCAGAATCACAAGCTTGCGCTCTATGCAGATGATCATCTTCTCTGTGACATCTCCCTATATTTCTATACCATCTATACTCCATGAATTTGACAGGTTTGGGCACCTTAGTAACTTTAAAGTAAATCTTGCCAAAACAAAATTGCTGAATATCTCCCTTGACCATACAGAGGCTTTATCTATTCAAAATAACTTCTCTTTCTAATGGAAAGAACAGAGTTTGACATACTTGGGCATTCAGATTCAGGCACAATTACATTTACTATTCCCCTTGAATTACTTACCACTGCAGAGGAGGACCCTTGAGGACCTACGATTGAATAAATTGAAACACTTATCATGGTTTGGTTGTATGAACACATTTAAAATGGATATACTCCCAAGATTCTTATATCTTTTTCAGACTATATCCATTCAGATACCGAGAAGTTACTTTTCGGCTATTCAAAGAGCTCTCACTAGGTTTGTGTGGCATACTGGTAGGTCTCGGCTAAATAAACAATAAACACAAATCATTGGGAGTAGGGATGAGCGAACCGAACCGTAACGAACCAGATTCATTACGAACTTTCCCAAAAGTTCGGTTCGTCACCGAACCGAATTTTGAGATAGTTCGGAATGAATCTGGTTAAAATAACGGCGACACAAAATATACGCATATTTATTGAGAATGTACGCTAATGCGTACATATTCAGTTAAGTAGAGTACAATTGACAACGCTACACTGTATGTTCGTTACTTGAGTAGGAATGTTCGCAGACGCAGTGTATGCGTAAGCTAATGCATACATATTCAGTTAAGTAGCGTACAATTGACAACGCTACACTGTATGTTCGTTACTTGAGTAGGAATGTTCACAGACGCAGTGTATGAGTACGCTAATGCGTACATATTCAGTTAAGTAGCGTACCTTTGACAACGCTAGACTGTATGTTCGTTACTTGAGTAGGAATGTTCGCAGACGCAGTGTATGCGTACGCTAATGCGTACATATTCAGTTAAGTAGCGTACCTTTGACAACGCTATACTGTATGTTCGTTATTTGTGCGGGAATGATCGTATTAGCGTACGCATTAGTGTTAATTCTCAAATATGCGTATATTTTGCGTTGCCATTGTTGAAGTCACTTGGATTTTTCCACTTTTTTCATTGTAATAGCAACTGCAAGTAAACGAAACTATACCCTATCTGACTCCCATTATTGTAGAAGCAATTATTCAGCCGTTATAGCAAGGTTCGTTTTAGGTTCGGTTCGTACGAATCCGAAATTCAAGAAAGTTCGCCGAAACGAACCGAACTTTTCAAAAGTTCGCTCATCCCTAATTGGGAGGTTTTGGCCTCCCCGATCTACGCCTCTATCATAATGCAGCAGTACTTTCTAGGATACTAGATTGGATGCATAAGGGTTCACAGAAGTTGTGGGTCTCCCTAGAACAAGTAATATCACCGATATCCCTTCTAGCGGCTCCGTGGATAGCGTTGACAGATAGACCATCTGAAGTGGATTTGCCTTACTTTGTAAAGCATGTCCTAGCAGTGTGGGACGATTGGCTCATTAGATCGCAGATTTCGCTTAGACCAGGTCCCCTGACCCCAGTACATTGTACATTCCTGAATACTGGAATTGGATCTTTGACAGGTTTTGATAAACTGTATCTACAAACAGGGGTTGAGAGGGGTGCATTGTCTTCATTATACAAGGTTCTCCTGGATTTGGGTAGTGAGGACAGGGCCCCATTCTTTGATAAATGGGAAGCTGATTTACAAGTTCAATTCACGGAGGTCCTTAAGATATGTACGTCCCCCCATGTAATGTCTCTGGTGGCACAGGCTAAGGAAAAGAATTATAAAATTCTCTCAAGATGGCATTATTGTCCAACCACATTACATCGTATGTTTCCTTCAGTGTCAGATATGTGTTGGTGGTAGGCTCTCTGTTACATATCTGGTGGGGCTGTCCTGCTATTCGTTCTTTTTGGGATCGAGTACTACAGATATACTCCAAATATTCAGGGAAATTGATACAAAATACTCATCAAGTGGCCATTCTCTCTCTCATACCATGTTCCTTGGCTCGGGTCAAGAAAGGGGTCCTGCGGCATTTTCTATCTGCAGCAAGAATGATGATTCCCAGGCATTGGAAGTCTAAATTTCCTCCTACTTTGTGTGAATGGGCTTTGGAGCTTCGATACATTTTACGGATGAAAGAGTTGATAGCTGAACAACAAGAGAAATCTGAGATGTTTGTGAACAGATGCTACCCTCTGCTAAGGTTTCTAGATTCTCTAGAATGTTGGAATATGCTGTAGGCCCTATGGATAGGGTCAATTACACTGGCAATGGTAGTCTTTCTCTATAGGACCTCTTTTTCTATTTTCCTCTTCTTTCTTCTCTTGACTATGCCCTCCTTTCGTTTCTCCTACCTCGCCACTACCCTCCACTTTTTTTTTTAATGTATTTACTTATGAATATATTTCTCCCGAATTACGGGAGATGGAAACTGTTTGAATTATAGTTGACAGTATTGCTGTTAGGATTATATGCTACTGTAATATATTCTGATTCCATATGTACATCATACTTTTGGTGAAATATGCTGAAGGATCTAACATTGTATTTGTTTTCTGTATGGGTCCTGCGTGACTCTTTTTGATGATATGCTTAATTTTGTGATGGATGTTATACATTTCTGTTATATTTTATGAAAAATTTTCAATAAAAACATAGTACTCATAAAAAAGTGTTTTAAGATTGTGCAGGAGACTATATGCAGCAGACAGAGTTACTATATACAGTACAGACCAAAAGTTTGGACACACCTTCTCATTCAAAGAGTTTTCTGTATTTTCATGACTATGAAAATTGTAGATTCACACTGAAGGCATCAAAACTATGAATTAACACATGTGGAATTATATACTTAACAAAAAAGTGTGAAACAACTGTAAATATGTCTTATATTCTAGGTTCTTCAAAGTAGCCACCTTTTGCTTTGATTACTGCTTTGCACACTCTTGGCATTCTCTTGATGAGCTTCAAGAGGTAGTCACCAGGTTTAATAAGTGGGATTTCTTGCCTTATAAATGGGGTTGGGACCATGCATTGTGTTGGGCAGAAGTCAGGTGGATACACAGCTGATAGTCCTACTGAATAGACTGTTAGAATTTGTATTATGGCAAGAATAAAGCAGCTAAGTAAAGAAAAACGAGTGGCCATTATTACTTTAAGAAATGAAGATCAGTCAGTCCGAAAAATTGGGAAAACTTTGAAAGTGTCCCCAAGTGCAGTCGCAAAAACCATCAAGCGTTACAAAGAAACTGGCTCACATGAGGACCGCCCCAGGAAAGGAAGATCAAGAGTCACCTCTGCTGCAGAGGATAAGTTCATTCGAGTCACCAGCCTCAGAAATCGCAGGTTAACAGCAGCTCAGATTAGAGACCAGGTCAATGCTACACAGATTTCTAGCAGCAGACACATCTCTACAACAAGTGTTAAGAGGAGACTGTGTGCAGCAGGCCTTCATGGTAAAATAGCTGCTAGGAAACCACTGCTAAGGACAGGAAACAAGCAGAAAAGACTTGTTTGGGCCAAAGAACACAAGGAATGGACATTAGACCAGTGGAAATCTGTGCTTTGGTCTGATAAGTCCAAATTTGAGATCTTTGGTTCCAACCACCGTGTCTTTGTGTGACGCAGAAAAGGTGAACGAATGGACTCTACATGCCTGGTTCCCACCGTGAAGCATGGAGGAGGAGGTGTGATGGTGCTTTGCTGCTGAGACTGTTGGGGATTTATTCAAAATTGAAGGCATACTGAACCAGCATGGCTACCACAGCATCTTGCAGCGGCATCCTGTTTGGGTTTAGTTGGACCATCATTTATTTATCAACAGGACAATGACCCCAAACACACCTCCAGGCTGTGTAAGGGCTATTTGACCAAGAAGGAGAGTAAAGGGGTGCTACACCAGATGACCTGGCCTCCACAGTCACCAGACCTGAACCCAATCGGGATGGTTTGGGGTGAGCTGGAACGCAGAGTGAAGGCAAAAGGGCCAACAAGTGCTAAGCATCTCTGGGAACTCCTTCAAGGCTGTTGGAATACCATTTCAGGTGACTACCTCTTGAAGCTCATCAAGAGAATGCCAAGAGTGTGCAAAGCAGTAATCAAAGCAAAAGGTGGCTACTAGAGATGAGCGAGCACTAAAATGCTCGGGTGCTCGTTATTCGAGTCGAACTTTTCCCGATGCTCGGGTGCTCGTTTCGAATAACGAACCCCATTGAAGTCAATGGGAGACTCGAGCATTTTTGCAGGGGACCAAGGCTCTGCCTAGGGAAGGCTGGATGAAAACCTGGAAACCTCAGAAAATGATGGAAACACCACGGAAATGGACAGGAAACAGCAGGGGCAGCATGCATGGATGCCTCTGAGGCTGCCTAATCCAACCATTACCCCAAATTCTCAGGCAACAGCCTGGTGGTTACCCTCATGGCAATTGTGCTCACCCAGACCAAGAAAGGCGAGGCAATTACCCATCACATGTTAGGGAAGCACCCAACTAGGTGCAACGAAGATCCATCACCGCCTGCAGGTGACACCACTGCTCATGCTGGCACTGCTGTGCTATCTCCCTCCCCACGACGCAGGCATAAGCCTGACACATCATGGTTACAGCGTAGTGACACCAACAAGTGACCAAGTTAGATTGAGGTAGCAGTCAAATGTCTGTAGGCGAGCCTCCAAAAAATTTGTTTTGGAGTGTCCAAAGTTGACCCTCCTAAAAAATTGTTTAGGAGTGTCTGTAGTTGACCCTTCTGTAAAATATTTTATTTGTTTTCCCTGTTATTAGTTAATGTACAACCCATGGCTGGCATTGTGGGAATATATAGGTTTTGCGTCACAGACGGTCCACTGCAACGTTAAATTTTCTTCATCATTGCCAATTACTTTTTCACCAACTGTTGTCTGGCAATGATAAAGGGTAAGGTGAATCCACTGCGGAAGAAAAGTGTCATCCTTCTACAATTCTACACTTGCTCTCAATTGAAAAGGGGATGTTCTCGCCGTGGCCTTCCTCATAGTGGCCGCTTCTGCGGACGACAGAGGTGGTGTACCTACTGACAGCCTGACCGAACACGATGGCAGACGGGGAGACACTCCCTCATGTAAAATTGTTTTGAAGTGTCTGCGGTTGACCCTCCTGTAAAATATTTTTTTTTCCCCTGTTATTAGTTAATGTACAACCCATGGCTGGCACGGTGGGAATATATAGGGAAGCACCCAACTAGGTGCAACGAAGGTCCATCACCCATGCCCATGCTGGCACTGCTCTCCTATCCCCAGCCACACGATGCAGGCATAAGCCTGACAGAGCATGGCGGTGACACCAACAAGTGACCAAGTTACATGAGGTAGCAGGTGAGACACCCAAAAATTTAGCCAGACGCAGCATGGCGGTGACAACAGAGTGACAGAGTTAAAGTGAGGTAGCAGGAGGTGAAGCATCCTCCAAGTGGGCAGTACATGAGCGGCCCCAGGTTCAAACTCGGTCAGAGTATGTGAAATGTTCAGGGTGGCCGAACGCCGGGCTCGACGGCGGACCCGTTTCGGGTTATCGATTGTAGAAATGTTGGCTTACATCAAGTTTAGTATCTGTTCTTATCAGTTGCTGTGGCTGTTGGTGGTAAAGTGGTGAGCATAGCTGCTTCCCAAGCTGTTGACCCGGGTTTGATTCCCGTCTATCGCACTATCGCAGGAGGCAATTAAAAGAAAAACCAAAAAAAAATCTGTCCAATATCTAATACGTCCCCTACCTGGGTAAATTGTTTGGAGAGAGGGGGCAGGGTAGGTGGGGGACAGGCTGGGGGGAAGGAGGTTGAGCTGGAAGAGCCAGAGGAATGCCCCCTTGGCTAGCGTGTGTGATGGTGACAACAGCCGGATGGAGTTCGAATGACGACGCAGGACCCCAACTTAAAAATTTAGCATCAACCGGTACAGTTGTAAACTATGAGCTCGATCAAGTGTGGTATGTGTTCTATGTATACTACTCAGTTTAATACCGTATATGGCACCTATCCGGAAAAATAGTTTGGAGAGAGAGAAAGAGAGGAAAAAGACGTGCAGTATGGAGCAATTACACGGAAACTATGAGATTAGGCAGACGTGGTCTGCTTAATTGCAACCCAGACAAATGAGAGAAAGAGAGGAAAATTAAGTATTTTTAAAAGTGATGTTCAGTACAGATCAGGGGTGCACAACGTTTTCTGGGTGGGGGCCATATTGTCCGACTGAACCAATGTCAAGGGCCGAAAATAAAATTTAAAGGGGTATTACCAACTGAAATACTGTATCTATGGCAGATTGAACACACAGTGTATACCATTAATGTCTAGTTACAGTTCCAGGAGACCCATCTAGTGGGAGAAATACATGAAAAATGCATGTGAGCAGCCACAAAACATGGACATACATGTCTGTTACCAGATGGATGGGGCCACACAGAATGGTATCAAGGGCCGCATGTGGCCGCAGGTTGTGCACCCCTGGTATAGATCAAGTGTGGTATGTGTTTTATGTATACTACTCAGTTTAACCCCTTGGCGACAATTGACGTACCGGTACGTCATGGGCGCGATGTACTTCGCGCAACAGGGCGTACCGGTACGTCATGCATGTTAACCCCCGCTGCTCAGTGCAGCGGGGTTAACATGCTTTGATGGCGGCTGTTAGACACAGCCAGCCATCCATAGTGAAGGCCTCGGGGGGTGCCGTGCACCCCCCATAATGGCGATCGCTGTGAATGGCTGGTCTATTCAGACCAGCCATTCACAGCAGGCTCCGTGTACTCGGCGGGGATAGCGCTATTCTAGCGAATCCCCGCCGAGTGTCAGGGGTTAGGGGGAGGTCAGGGTGCCTCCCCCGCCCCCCCCGATCGGCTGTGATTGGTCAGTGACTGGTCACTGACCAATCACTGAACAAAGAAAATCAAAATAATAAAGTTAAAAAAAAGTTAAATAATGGCACCTGCTCAGCCTGCTTCCTGTTTGTCCGGATTGCGAGCTGAGCAGGTGCCTGGTTAGGTAAAGTGCCCCCCCCGGCCCCCCAGTCCTGTCCTACTTACCTGTCCTGCAGTCCTCCGTCCCTCTGGCTGCTGCTGCTGCCTCCGTCTGCGTCCTCGTGGTTCCGGAGCTCCAGCTTCTTGCAGAGCAGTGCCACCTAGTGGCCTGCCTGCATCTAGCAGCTAATTAGAGTTTTTTTTTTGGGGGGATCATCTGGCCAACATCTGTATGGCCATATTCTCCCGTGTCTGCGGCCGATAATCACTGATCAGACGTGTTTTTGCGGCTGATCAGCGGTTATCAGTTTTTTTTTTTTTTTTTTTGCCATCTGGCTAACATCTGTGTGGCCAGGTTGTCCGTGGCTGATAACTGCTTATTGAGCCAGTTTTTTTGCGGCTGATAAGTAGTTATCAGTTTTTTTTCCTGGCGTGCATCCAGTGGATGCACACCGGTAAAAAGTGACACAAAAGTGGTTGAAAGTAAAATCACTACACTGCCCTACACTACGCTACACACATAATAAAGTAATTTCACCCCCCACACACACATCACATTCCCCCTAGAAAATAAAAATGTCCCGCAGATCCCACAGGGGGTATACGGTGTCAGAGGCATATGAAATTATTGCCAATAACTCCGACACCGATACCGCCAGTGAGGAAGAAGAAGAGGATCCTGCTTTCCTCCATTCTTCTTCCTCCTCGTCATCCAGTGATGACGAGCGTCCAATTAGGCGACGTCCCAGAACGGTCGCACCGGAGCCCCCCCATACAGGGGCTCCTGTGTGGACCCCAGCCACCCCAAATTACGCACCATGCATTCCTGCGTTTGTGGGACGCGCAGGAATCCAGATGTGCACAACAAATTTCACAGAAATTGATTTTTTTACGTTCTTTTTCTGTGATGAATTTGTTGAGCACATGGTGGTGCAAACAAATTTATATGCCAGTCAATTCCTGGCCCAAAATCCGACGTCTTGCTATCACAGACCCCCACAGGCGTGGACGTCTGTGAATGCAGCAGAGATTAAGACATTTTGGGGTCTCTTTCTGCATATGGGTCTAGTGAAGAAACCCAAAATTCGGCAATATTGGAGTGGTGACATTATATACAACACTCCAATATACCGCATGGCGATGGCACGGCAACGGTTCGAACTGATCCTAAAGTTCTTGCATTACAATGATAATGCAACGTGTCCACCCCGTGATCACCCCACATATGACCGGCTGTTCAAAATACGGCCGGTCATAGATCACTTCGCCAAGAAATTTGTTGAGGCCTATACCCCGGAGAAGTTTCTGTCCCTTGACGAATCCCTAGTAAGTTTCAAGGGCAGACTTCACTTCCGGCAGTACCTGCCGAGTAAGCGGGCACGGTACGGGATTAAACTCTATAAACTCTGTGAGAGTACCTCCGGGTACACTTACAGGTTTAGAGTTTACGAAGGGAGGGATACCCGCATAGAGCCCCCAGAATGCCCCCCCACCCTTGGAGTTAGCGGGAAAATAGTGTGGGACCTAATGTTCCCACTGCTGGACAAGGGTTATCAACTGTACGTTGATAACTTCTACACCAGCGTCCATCTCTTTCAGGCCCTTGCTGCCCGAGCTACCACAGCTTGCGGAACTGCAAGGAAAAACCTGAGAGGCCTCCCAACCTCCCTGTTAGCAACACCGATACCACGGGGTGATAGTAGGGCCTATTGTAGTGATAGAATGTTGCTGGTCAGATATAAGGACAAAAGGGATGTCCTTATGCTGACCACCATACATGACAGCGGCAGCACCCCTGTGACGCTGCGTGGTTCCACAACAGAGATCCTAAAGCCGAACTGTGTTGTGGATTACAACCATTATATGGGAGGAGTTGATCTGTCTGATCAAGTCCTCAAACCATATAACGCCATGAGGAAAACCAGAGTCTGGTACAAGAAGCTGGTTGTCCACATGGTTCAAACGGCAATGTACAACGCCTTTGTACTTTGCCGCTTGAACGGTTACACAAGGAGATTCCTTCAGTTCCAGGAGGTAGTAATAAAGGCCTTGATATTTGGTGACCAAGAACAGGCGAGCACCTCTGGAACTGAAGGCTCCCGTATTGTCCCAGGGCAACATTTCCCGGGTGAAGTCCCCCACACCGGGAAAAAGGGACGATCACAGAAAAGATGCAGAGTGTGTTACAAAAGAGGTATACGAAGGGACACCAGATATCAATGTGACACCTGTCCCGATCACCCGGGCCTCTGCATAAATGAATGCTTCAAGGCGTACCACACGTCTATGAGGTATTAGATTTCTGTGATCTTTGTCCCCATTTTTTAAGGTCACCCCTGGGATTCTTCACTGTAAGAGCGTTGAGACACCATGGACCAGAGGAAACGGTCATGGTGAACTCAACCGAGAAGGTTGTTGATCCAGGGATTTATTCCGATTGCCAGATTGGAGTCAGGAAGGAATTTTTCCTTACAGTGAGGTAAATTGGCGTCTGCCTCCTGGGGTTTTTGCCTTCCTCTGGATCAACACTACAGGGCCTGTGAGCACTTGGCCTGTGACATCACTAGTACAGCGTGATGTCACAACCGGAGTGATGTCACAAGCCAGGTACTCCGGAATGCAGAGGAATTCCTGCCCTGGTAATAGAAATACATTGCAATTCCAGACTAATGCAAAGGGCGCTCCTTTCATTCTAAGCCCTACTGTGCGGGCACACACCACTTTACATCCACATATGGGGTATCTACGTTCTCAGGAGAAATTGCATTACAAATATTGGGGGGCTTTTTCTCCTAAGACCCCTTATAAAAATGAAAAAATTGTGCCCACCCAACAAATAAGTGTAAAAAATAGTTTTTTTTTCCACTTATATATAGGGGTAGGCCCTAATTTTTCATTTTCTCAAGGGTCTTAGGAGAAAAAGCCCCCCACTATTTTTAATGCAATTTCTCCTGAGAACATAGATACCCCATATGTGGATGTAAAGTGTTGTGTGCCCGCACAGTAGGGCTTAGAAAGGAAGGAGTGACCTTTGGATTTTGGATTTAGATGGAATTGTCACTGGAGGCTATGTCATGGTTACAAAGCCCCCCTAGTGTCTGGACAGTGGAAACCCCCACATGTGACCCCATTTTGGAAACGTAACCCCTCAAGGAACATTTCAATGGGTGCAATGAGTGGTTAGACCCCATAGGTAAGTTACTGTAGTTTGGGAAAATGGATAGTGGAGATAAAAAAAATGGGTTTTTCATTTCAACCATCCATTTTCCCAAACTACAGTAACTTACCTATGGGGTGTAACCACCTATTGCACCCATTGAAATGTTCCATGAGGGGTATCGTTTCCAAAATGGGGTCACATGTGGGGGGTTTCCACTGTTTAGACACATGGGGGCTTTGTAAATGTGACATAGCCCCCAGTGACAATTCCAGCCAAATCCACTGTTAAAAATCCAAAAGGGCGCTCTTTCCTTTCTAAGCTATGCTGTGGGCCCATAGACCACTTTATATACACATATGGGGTATCTATGTTCTCAGGAGAAATTGCATCACAAATATTGGGGGGCTTTTTCTCCTTATACCACTTGTGAAAATGAAAAATTTGGGCCTACCCAAACATATAAGCGTAAAAAAATTATTTTTGTTATACTTATATGTTGGTGTAGGCCTAAATTTTTTATTTTCACAAAGGGTGTAAGGAGAAAAAGCACCACAAAATTTATGATGCAATTTCTCCTGAGAATGTAGGTACCCCATATGTGGATATAAAGTGGTGTACGGGCACACAGCATGGCTTAGAAAGGAAAGAGCGTCCTTTGGATTTTGGAGAGTGGATTTGGCTGGAATTGTCACTGGGGGGCCATGTTGCTTTTACAAAGCCCCCCTGGTATCTGAACAGTGAACGCCCCCAAAAAGTGACCCCATTTTGGAAACGACACCCCTCAAGGAACATTTTAAGGGGTGCAGTGAACAGTTAGACCCTATAGGTAACTTACAGAAGTTTATTAAAGTGGACAATGGAAATGAAAAAAAATATTTTTTACACTTATATGTTGAGGTAGGCCCATATTTTTCATGATCAAAAGGGTTATTAGAAGAAAAAGCCCCCCAATATTTGTGATGCAATTTCTCCCGAGAATGTAGATACCCCATATGTGGATATAAAGTGGTGTACGGGCCCACAGCATAGCTTAGAAAGGAAAGAGCCCCCATTGGATTTTGGAGAGTGGATTTGGCTGGAATTGTCATTGGGGGCTATGTCACATTTACAAAGCCCCCCTGTGTCTAAAAAGTGGAAACCCCCCACATGTGACCCCATTTTGGAAACGACACCCCTCAAGGAACATTTCAAGGGGTGCAGTGATCAGTTAGACCTAATTGGTAAATTACAGAAATTTAGGAAAGTGGACAGTGAAAATGAAAAATCCATTTTTTTGTTTTCACTGTCCACTTTCCTAAAATTCTGCAATTTACCTATTGGATCTAACTGATCACTGCACCCATTGAAATGTTCCTTGAGGGGTGTCGTTTCCAAAATGGGGTCACATGTGAGGGGTTTCCAGTGTTCAGACACAGGGGGGCTTTGTGAACGCAACATAGCCCCCAGTGACAATTCCAGCCAAATCCACTCTCCAAAATTCACACTGCGCTGCTTCCTTTCTAAGCCGTTCTGTGCACCCACACAATACTTTACATAGACATATGGGGTATTTCCGTTCTCGGGAGATATTGCACCACAAATTTTGTGGGGCTTTTTATCCTTCTACCCTTTGTTAAAATGAAAAATTTGGGGTTACACCAATGTGTAAGTCTAAAAAATCTGATTTTCCATTTTTACAGACTATCTTTGGGTTATTCCTGTGAGACACCTATAGGGTTAACAAACTTCAACAATCTAATTCTGAGTACTTTGAGGGGTGACGTTTTTAAAATGGGGTCATTTATGGGGGGTTTCCTTATGTAAGCCCCTCAAAATCACTTTATATCTGAATTGGTGCTAAAAAAAATGGTTTTGGAAAATTTGGTGAAAATTTGAAAAATGGCTTCTAAACTTCTAAGCCTCCTAACGTCCTAAAAAAGTAAAATGACGTTTACAAAATGATGCCAACATAAAGTAGACATATGGGGAATGTAAAATAAAAAATATTTTTGGAGGTATTACGGTGTATTTTGAAAGTAGAGAAATTGAAATTTGGAAATTTTGCAAATTTTTCCGAATTTTTGGTAAATTTGGGATTTTTTCATAAATAAGGGTGAAATATATTGACTCAAATTATGACTGTCATGAAGTACAATGTGTCACAAGAAAACAATCTCAGAATGGCCTGGATAAGTAAAAGCGTTCCAAAGTTATAACCACATAAAGTGACACATGTCA
>ONZH01021969.1:0-13778 GCA_900303285.1 Rhinella marina | reverse complement strand
GCTCCTCCTGCTCTATAACACACTGCCTGCAGATTACATTGTGACAGTTCTCTTTATATATAATCTGCTCGCTCCTCCTCCTCTATATACACACTGCCTGCAGATTACACGGTGACAGGTTCTCTTTATATATAATCTGCTCAGCTCTCCTGCTCTAACACTCTGCCTGCAGATTACATTGGTGAAGGTTCTCTTATATATAATCTGCTCAGCTCCCTGCTCTATAACACTTGCCTGCAGATTACACGGTGACAGGTTCTCTTTATATATAATCTGCTCAGCTCCTCCTGCTCTATAACACACTGCCTGCAGATTACATGGTGACAGGTTCTCTTTATATATAATCTGCTCAGCTCCTCCTGCTCTATAACACACTGCCTGCAGATTACATGGTGACAGGTTCTCTTTATATATAATCTGCTCGTCCTCTGCTCTATAACACCTGCCTGCAGATTACATTGACAGGTTCTCTTTATATATAATCTGCTCAGCTCCTCCTGCTCTATAACACTCTGCCTGCAGATTACACGGTGACAGGTTCTTCTTATATATAATCTGCTCAGCTCCTCCTGCTCTATAACACACTGCCTGCAGATTACATGGTGACAGGTTCTCTTTATATATAATCTGCTCAGCTCCTCCTGCTCTATAACACACTGCCTGCAGATTACATGGTGACAGGTTCTCTTTATATATAATCTGCTCAGCTCCTCCTGCTCTATAACACACTGCCTGCAGATTACATGGTGACGGTTCTCTTTATATATAATCTGCTCAGCTCCTCCTGCTCTATAACACACTGCCTGCAGATTAACACGGTGACAGGTTCTTCTTATATATAATCTGCTCGCTCCTCCTGCTCTATAACACTCTGCCTGCAGATTACATGGTGACAGGTTCTCTTTATATATAATCTGCCAGCTCTCCTGCTCTATAAACCTGCCTGCAGATTACATGGTGACAGGTTCTCTTTATATATAATGCCTCTCAGCTCTCCTGCTCTATACACACTGCCTGCAGATTACCAGTTTCTTTATATATAACCTGGCTCAGCTCCTCCTGCTCGTATAACACACTGCCTGCAGATTACATGGTGACAGGGTTCTCTTATATATAATCTGCTCAGCATCCCTCCGCTCTACCTAAACACCTGCCTGCCAGAGTTACATGGTGACAGGTTCTCTTATATAATAATCCCTGCTTCAGCTCCTCCTGCTCTATAACACACTGCCCTGCAGATTACACAGTGACAGGTTCTCTTTATATAATCTGCTCAGCATCACTCCTGGCTCTATAACAACACTGCTGCAGATTACAATGGTGACAGGTTCTCTATATATATACATCTGATCAGCTCCTCCTGCTCTATAACACATCTTCGCCTGCAGGAATTACACGGTGACAGGTTCTCTTTATATATAATCTGCTCCAGCCCTCCTGCTCCTATAACACTCCTGCCTGCAGATTCCAATGGTAGACAGGTTCTCTTATATATAATCTGCTCAGGCTCCTCCTGCTCTATAACACACTGCCTGCAGATTACATGGTGACAGGTTTCTCTTATATATAATCTGCTCAGGCTCCTCCTGCTCTATAACACACTGCCTGCAGATTACATGGTGACAGGTTCTCTTTATATATAATCTGCTCAGCTCCTCCTGCTCTATAACACTGCCTGCAGATTACATGGGACAGGTTCTCTTTATATATAATCTGCTCAGCTTCCTCTGCTCTATAACACACTGCCTGCAGATTACATGGTGACAGGTTCTCTTATATATAATCTGCTCAGCTCTCCTGCTCTATAACACACTGCCTGCAGATTACAGGTGACAGGTTCTCTTTATATATATTCTGCTCAGCTCCTCCTGCTCTATAACACACTGCCTGCAGAATTACATGGTGACAGGTTCTCTTTATATATAATCTGCTCCAGCTTCCTCCTGCTCTATAACACACTGCCTGCAGATTACATGGTGACAGGTTCTCTTTATATATAATCTGCTCAGCTCTTCCTGCTCTATAACACACCTGCCTGCAGATTACATGGTGACAGGTTTCTCTTTATATATAATCTGCTCAGCTCCTTCCTGCTCTATAACACACTGGCCTGCAGATTACATGGTGACAGGTTCTCTTTATATATAATCTGCTCAAGCTCCTCCCTGCTCTATAAACACACTGCCTGCAGATTACACGGTGACAGGTTCTCTTTATATATAATCTGCTCAGCTCCTCCTGCTCTATAACACACTGCCTGCAGATTACATCGGATGACAGGTTCTCTTTATTATATAATCTGCTCAGCTCCTCCTGCTCTATAACACTCTGCCTGCAGATTACATGGTGACAGGTTCTCTTTATATATAATCTGCTCAGCTCTCCTGCTCTATAACACACTGCCTGCAGATTACATGGTGGACAGGGTTCTCTTTATAGATAATCTGCTCAGGCTCCTCCTCTCTATAACACACTGCCTGGCAGATTACATGGTGGACAGGTCTCTTATATATAATCTGCTCCGCCTCCCCTGTTCTATAACACACTGCCTGCAGAGTACAAGGGGTGGTGGACAGGTTCTCTCTATATATAATGTGCTCAGGCTCCTCCTGGCTCTATAACACCACTGCCCTGCAGATTACACGGTGACAGGTTCTCTTATATATAATCTGCTCAGCTCCTCCTGCTCTATAACACTCTGCCTTGCAGATTACATGGTGACAGGTTCTCTTTATATATAATCTGCTCAGGCTCCTCCTGCTCTATAACACTCTGCCTGCAGATTACATGGTGACAGGTTCTCTTTATATATAATCTGCTCCGCTCCTCCTGCTCTATAACACACTGCCTGCAGATTACATGGTGACAGGTTCTCTTTATATATAATCTGCTCGCTCTATAACACACTGCCTGCAGATTACACATGGTGACAGGTTCTTCTTATATATAATCTGCTCAGCTCCTCCTGCTCTATAACACACTGCCTGCAGATTACATGGTGACGGTTCTCTTTATATATATCTGCTCAGCTTCCTGCTCTATAAACACTGCTGCAGATTATGGGACAGGTTTCTTTATATATATCTGCTCAGCTCCTCTGCTCTTAACACACTGCCTGCAGATTACACGGTGACAGTTCTCTTATATATAATCTGCTCGCTCCTCCTGCTCTATAACACACTGCCTTGCAGATTACACGTGGACAGGTTCTCTTTATATATAATCTGCTCAGCTCCTCCTGCTCTATAACCACACTGCCTGCAGATTACATGGTGACAGGTTTCTTTATATATAATCTGCTCGCTCCTCCTGCTCTATAACACACTGCCTGCAGATTACATGGTGACAGGTTCTCTTTATATATAATTGCTCAGCTCCTCCTGCTCTATAACACACTGCCTGCAGATTACATGTGACAGGTTCTCTTATATATAATCTGCTCAGCTCCTCCTGCTCTATAACACACTGCCTGCAGATTACATGGTGACAGGTTCTCTTTATATATAATCTGCTCAGCTCCTTGCTCTATAACACATTGCCTGCAGATTACATGGTGACAGGTTTCTCTTTATATATAATCTGCTCGCTCCTCCTGCTCTATAACACACTGCCTGCAGATACACGGTGACAGGTTCTCTTTATATATAATCTGCTCAGCTCCTCCGCTCTATAACATACTGCTGCAGATTACATGGTGACAGGTTCTCTTTATATATAATCTGCTCAGCTCCTCCTGCTCTATAACACACTGCCTGCAGATTACATGGTGACAGGTTCTCTTTATATATAATATGCTCAGCTCTCCTGCCTGCTCTATAACACACTGCCTGCAGATTACACGGTGACAGGTTCTCTTTTTATATAATCTGCTCAGCTCCTCCTGCTCTATAACACACTGCCTGCAGATTACATGGTGACAGGTTCTCTTATATATAATCTGCTCCGCTCCTCCTGCTCTAAACACACTGCCTGCAGATTACATGGTGACAGGTCTCTTTATATATAATATGCTCAGCTCCTCCTGCTCTATAACACACTGCCTGCAGATTACATGTGACAGGTTTCTCTTATATATATCTGCTCAGCTCCTCCTGCTCTATAACACACTGCTGCAGATTACGTGGTGACAGGTTCTCTTTATATATAATCTGCTCGCTCCTCCTGCTCTATAACACACTGCCTGCAGATTCATGGTGACAGGTTCTCTTTATATATAATCTGCTTCAGCTCCTCCTGCTCTATAACACACTGCCTGCAGATTACATGGTGACAGGTTCTCTTTATATATAATCTGCTCAGCTCCTCCTGCTCTATAACACACTGCCTGCAGATTACATGGTGACAGGTTCTCTTTATATATAATCTGCTCCGCTCCTCCTGCTCTATAACACACTGCCTGCAGATACATGGTGACAGGATCTCTTTATATATAATCGCTCCGCTCTCCTGCTCTATAACACACTGCCTGCAGATTACACAGGTGACAGGTTCTCTTATATATTAATCTGCTCCGCTCCTCCTGCTCTATAACACACTGCCTGCACATTACAACCTTGTGTCCGTCCCAGACCTGCACTGGAGGAAGGACAGGGAGTCTGAAAGCCGGACTGTCTAGCCTAAAATTGGACCTATGGCCACCCTAGAGACACAGTGCTGTAGAGGTCACTCTGTTAAGGAGGCGGGTTATTGTGGAAATTCTGTAAAGGAAATGGGGTACTGTGGAGGTCACTTATAAATGGGCGGTCAGTGTTAAAAGGACAGATGCTGTGGGGGTCATTGTTTAAGGGGGTGGGTGCTGTGGAGGTTACTGTTGAGGGGGTAGGAGACAGTGGATATTACTATTAAAGGGGCAGTTGCACTGGGGGTCACTGTTAAGGGAGCGGGATGTTGTGACAGTCACTTTTAAAGTGGCGGGTGCTGTGGAGGGGCAGGGAATGGTGGAGGTCATAGTTAAGGGGATTGTCTGCTATGGAGATCAGTTTTAAGGGAAGGGGTTAAAGGGCTGTTAAAGGGGTGGGCACTGTGGAGGTTACTGTCATGGAGGCGGGGGACTGTGGAGTTCACTATTAAAGGGGCAGCTGCTGTGGAGGTCACTGTTAAAGGGGTGGGCACTGTGAAGGTCACTGTTAGGGGGACTGTGGAGGCAATTACAAAAGGGACAGGATGCTGTAGAGGTCACTGATAGAGAACACTGTGGATATCTTTTAACCTCACACACAAACATTAAATGAAATATACCCGTGCAAAGCCGAGTTCTTCTGCTAGTATATATATATTTCTCAGTATCGGTGTCCTAGATATCTGGATGGGAGTAGTAGTGCTCTTATTCTTTAGATATATATCCACTACTACTCATACCCAGATATAGCGTTGAGTGAATTGGATTTGGAACGCTGTATCCGAACCTGATTAGTTTGAAAACTTCGTTAACAACATGGCCTCCGTCCTACTGTAAAATGTATGGGCTCAGCGGAGGTCTTTGCGAATTTGCAGAAAATATCGCCTCATGTCTATGATGAACCAAGTCTTGCGACCTCCACGGAGCCCATACATTTTACGTTAGGACGGAGGCCATATTGTTAAAGTAGTTTTCAACCTAATCAAGTTCGGATACAGCCGTCCAAATCTGCTCAACGCTACCCAGATATTTAACCCTTAGAGGAACTAGTGATTTTCCATTTTGGTTTTTCCCCACTGTCCTAACGTTTTTATTTTACGGTTACACACAATGTAGTGCGAAGCGGGAATAATTAGGAGAAAACACAATTCTGACACGTTTTTTTTTTGTTTTTTTTGCGGCGTTCACTGTGCGGTAAAATTGATCTGTTACCTTCGTTCTCCAGGTCAGTACGATTACAATGATATCACACTTGTGTAGTTTTTCTTGTGTTTTAATGCTGAAAAAAATTTAAAAACCTTGAAAAAAATGTTTTTTATCATCACCATATTCTGACCTCTAACTTTTTTTGTAGTTACGTGTACGGAGCTGTGTGAGGGCTCTGTTTTTTGCTTGGTCTGTACGTCTCAGTGATACCATTTTGAAGTTTGTGTGACATTTTGATCACGTTTTATGAAAATTTTTGGGGAGTTGAAGTGATAAAAAAATCTGCTGATTCACCATTTTTTTAAATTTTTTTCCGTTACGCCATTTGCCATATGGCATTAATATTGCTATAAGTATTTTAATAGTACGGGCATTTTCGCACACAGCGATGCTCATGATGTTTATTTTCTTACTGGTGAAATATTTTTATTTCCATTTTGGGAAAAGATGAATGATTTTAACTTTTTTATTTATATTTTTAAAAACTTTTTTTAAACTTTGTTTTACTTTTTTTAAGTAATCCTGGCTGACTATACTGTAGTTGACAATCATTAGACTGCCCATTGTGTTCACTGAACACTTCCTTTTAAATATAATAATACAGTGCTGCTACCTAGTGGCCTGTACTAGTATGTTCCACTATTACCCCCCCCCCTGCCCCGAAGTATGTTTGAGGTTTGGGCTATTAGTGCAGTGTAACGGGTTCCCCGATCTCAGCCGGGGTACACTATTACTGGAGTGGGAGAACGCGGCTCCTGCTTTCGGCCTGGACCACGGCATCTGAGGGGAAATGTATGGGATCAGCTTATGGCTGATCGGATACATGTGCTGCGGGTCTCACTGAAACCCACTGGCTATGGCACCCACTGCACGTGCGAGCGGGTGCCATGTTTAAAGCCGGTCTCAAAGGGGTTAAGACACTGGTGCGATCTCCTATATATAGAATAAGCAGATGTTGACACAGATAAACACACACACATACAAAGATACACACTCGCATACATACACAGACACACACATATACATATATACACAGACACACACATATACATACATACACATACACACACACACACACACACATTTATACATACACACAGACACACACACATATACATATATACACAGACACACACACACACACATATATACATGTATACACAGACACACACACAGACACACACATATACATATATATACAGACACACACACACATTTATACATATATACACAGACACACACACACACACACACATATATACATGTATACACACATATATACAGACACACCACACACACACATTTATACATATATACACAGACACACACACATATACATGTATACACAGACACACATATACATATATATACAGACACACACACATACATACACACACACACACACACACACACACACACACTTATAGGCTGTAGACTCTCCCTTCTCCACTGGTGTCTTTTGAAGGCTAAAGGACCTGGGATCATGTGACATGATGACATCTTCAAAGGTCCTTTAGACTACCATAACTATTTCTCAAAGTCCCTTCATACTCTGGTATGTACTCCAATGACAGGCCCGGGCCCCCAATGTGACAGTATCTGGAGGGGGCCCGGCCCGGATTGTACTAGAAAAGACACTGCTCCTGGGCCCTGAAGCAGCCGCTTCCCCTGTAGTTACGCCACTCGCTGGTCTTGTGAATAGATTATCGCATGGTTCTATGTCTACATTTGCCTTCCTCTGGATCTATTTTGCAGATATTGACGGACGGCTTTCTTCAGCCTCATAAATTGTTACTGTTTTATATGTTACTAATTTGTACAATATATGGTCCTGTTATTTGTGTATTATATATCTGTATTAATAGTGTACTATGTGGTCCTGTAATATGTGTACTGTATGGTCCTGTTATTTGTGTATTGTGAGGCCCTCTCATTTGCACTCTGCATTGCCCCGGTATTTGTGTATTATATGGCATTGTTGTGTTCTGCATTGTATGGCCCTGCTATTTGTACTGTATGGTTCTGTTATCTGTGTATTATATATCTGTGTTATTTGTGTACTATAAGGCCCTAACATGTGTGTACTGTATGGTCCTGTTATTTGTGTACTGTATGGTCCTGTTATTTGTGTACTGTATGGTCCATTTTGTGTACTGTATGGTCCTGTTATTTGTATACTGTATGGACCTGTTTGTATACTGTATGGACCTGTTATTTGTGTACTGTATGGTCCTGTTATTTGTATACTGTATGGTTTGTGTACTGTATACTGTTATGTACTATTGTATTTGTGTACTGTATGGTCCTGTTGTGTACTGTACTGTTAATGTACTGTACTGTATGGTCCTGTTAATGTTGTATTTTGTGTACTGTATGGTCCTGTTATTTGTGTACTGTATGGTCCTGTTAACTGTTACTTGTGTACTGTATGGTCCTGTATTTGTGTACTGTCATGTTATTTGTATGTACTGTATGGACCTGTTATTTGTGTACTGTATGGTCCTGTTATTTGTTTACTGTATGTCTGTTATTTGTACTGTATACTGTATGGTACCTGTTATTTTGTGTACTGTATGGTCCTGTTATTTGTGTACTGTACTGTATGGACCTGTTATTTGTGTACTGTATGGTCCTGTTATTGTACTGTATGGTCCTGTATTTGTTAGTGTCTGTATTTGTTACTGTATGTGGTCCTGTTATTTGTATACTGTATGGACCTGTTATTGTGACCTTATTTTGTACTGTATTGGTCCTGTATTTGTACTGTATGGACTGTTATTTGTATACTGTATGGACCTGTTATTTGTGTACTGTATGGTCCTGTTATTTGTTACTGTATGTCTGTATTGTGTACTGTATGTATTATGTGTACTGTATGGTCCTTTATTTGTAACTGTATGGACTGTTATTTGTGTACTGTATGGTCCTGTTAATTGTGTACTGTATGGCCTGTTATTTGTACTGTATGGTCCTGTTTATTTGTGTAACTGTATGGTCCTGTTATTTTGGTACTGTTATGGTACATGTTTTTGTGTACTGTATGGTCCTGTTATTGTGTATACTGTATGGACTTTATTTGTGTACTGTATGGTCCTGTTATTGTGTACTTATGGTCCTGTGGTCCTGTTATTTGTGTACTGTTTGGTCCTGTTATTTGTGTACTGTATGGTCCTGTTATTTGTGTACTGTTTGGTCCTGTTATTTGTGTACTGTATGGTCCTGTTATTTGTGTACTGTTGGTCCTTTATGTGTGTTTGTTCCTGTATTGTATGGCCTTATTGTTACTGTATGGTCCTGTTATTTGTGTACTGTTTGGTCCTGTTATTTGCTGTACCTGTATGTCCTGTTATTGTGTACTGTATGTCCTGTACTGTATGTCCTGTGTATTTGTGTAGACTGTTACTGGTCCTGTTATTTGTGTACTGTATGGTCCTGCTATTTGTGTACTGTGTAGTCATGTTATTTAACACATGGTCCTGTATTGCCCTATTGTTTGTTTACTGTATGGCCCTGTTATTTGTGCACCATATGGCCTTGTAATTTGTGTATTGTAATACATTGATATTTGTGCACCATATGGCCCTATTATTTGTGCATCATATGGTATTTATTTCTGTATTCCGTGGCTCTGTTAATTATGCACTTTATGTCCCAGTTATTTGTGTACAATTGGCACCGTATGGCTCTAATACGTTGGCGCTGTAAGGCCCTGTTAGGCTACGTCCAGACCAGCGTTCTTTTCTGGATCCGTCATAATACAACCGTCTGCATCCGTTATGAACGGATCCAGGTCCATTATCTGTAAAAATGCCAAGACGTAAACCATTGTAAATCGGGGGGGGACATTTTCTTTTATGTCAGAAAAAACGGATTGCCACCACATTGACTTACTTAGTGAGTCAGGACTAGAGATGAGCGAGCATGCTTGGGAGCAGTTTTCGAGTAGTAGCGTATGCATTTTATAATCTGTACGCTAGTGCGTACGCATCTTATAAATTTGTATGCTAATGCGTACAAATTACAAGATGCGTACGCATTAGCGTACAGGTTAGAAGATGCGTACGCTACTACTCGAAAATTGCTCCGGAGCATGCTCGCTCATCTCTAGTCAGGACGGATCAGTCTTGCTCTGCATCCCAAGACGGAAACAACGCATTCTGGTGACGAAGTCCCCCCCCCACCCCGTTGAGATCCTATGATGGAAAGGGAAAGCGCAGATATGAAAGTCACCTAATCTGTGCACTGTGATGGCTCCATTACTTTGACACTTTATGGCAGTGTTATTCGCATACCCCATTGCTCAAATATTAATCTATAGGACAGTAATTATTTATCTATTAATAAACTCTGGTCCTGAAAGATCTGGATCAGAAACCAGAAGAATATATTTATCAGATTAAATGACTTATAAATCTCCACCACAGCTTCCACTGGAAGATTCTCACACAGGGAAGAAGCAGTCACCGCGCCCTTCTCACAAGACGACGCAGAACCAAGAAATGGACAAAGCCAAACACTTATTTATAACAGAAGGTCAAATGAAGTTGACACATCTGGTTTGCAACAGAAGAAGCTCCCACACAGCTGCATGAAACCCGTACAGGAAGCAGCTAATTAGACTGCAAGCTTCTATGGTAAAAGGGTGTCTAGAAACGATCACCTACTACATAGATCAACTCCATAAAAGTGAGAAACATTCAACAGTTCTGTACGTAAACAAGAAAATAACTGCTGTAATACCAAATACTATAATACTGCCTCCTATAAGTACTATAATACTGCTCCTATTAAAGAAATACTACTATAAACTGCCCTATGTACAGAATATTAACTACTATAATACTGCTCCTATGTACAAGAATATAACTACTATAATACTGCTCCTATGTACAAGAATATAACTACTATAATACTGCTCCTATGTACAAGAATATAACTACTATAATACTGCTCCTATGTACAAGAATATAACTACTATAATACTGCTCCTATGTACAAGAATATAACTACTATAATACTGCTCCTATGTACAAGAATATAACTACTATAATACTGCTCCTATGTACAAGAATAACTACTATAATACTGTTCCTATGTACAAGAATATAACTACTATAATACTGCTCCTATGTACAAGAATATAACTACTATAATACTGCTCCTATGTACAAAGATATAACTACTATAATACTGCTCCTATGTACAAGAATATAACTACTATAAATACTGCCTCCTATGTACAAAAATAAAACTACTATAATACTGCTCCTATGTACAAGAATATACTACTATATACTGCTCCTATACTATACTACAATATACTATACTACGCTACTTATATACTAATAATAAGCTGTACAAGACTATAACTACTATAACTGCTCCTATGTACAGAATATAACTACTATAATACGGCTCCTAGTAAAAATATATACTACTGCTCCGAACTATATACTATGTACAAGAATATAACTACTATAATACTGACTCCTATACTAATGTATAATACTGCCTCCTATGTACAAGAATATAACTACTATAATACTGCTCCTATGTACAAGAATATAACTACTATAATACTGCCTCTATGTACAAGTACAATACTACTATAATACTGCTACTACTATAATACTCCTCCTATGTACAAGAATATAACTACTTATAATACTACCTCCTATGTACAAGAATATAAACTACTATAATACTGCTCCTATGTACAAGAATATAACTACTATAATACTGCTCCTATGTACAAGAATATAACTACACTATAATACTCCTCCTATGTACAGGAATATAACTACTATAATACTGCCTCCTATTGTACAAGAATATAACTACTATATACTGCTCCTATGTACAAGAATATACTACTATAATACTGCTCCTATGTACAAGAATATAACTACTATAATATGCTCCTATGTACAAGAATATAACTACTATAATACTGCCTCCTATGTACAAGAATATAACTACTTAATTCTGCCTCCTATGTACAAGAATATAAACTAATAATACTGCTGCTGCTGCTATGTACTAGAATATAACTACTATAATACTGCTCCTAGTACAAGAATATAACTACATAATACTAATGTAAAATACTACTATAATACGGTATGTAGAATATAACTACTATATACTGCCTCCTATGTACAAGAATATAACTACTATAATAGGTACTCCTCTATGTGCAGGATAAACTAATATAATACTGCCTCCTATACAAAATAACTTATAATACTGTTCCTAGTACAAGAATTAACTACATAGAGGGGGCGAGCCTGGCACGAGCAAGACGACGTGTGTGTGTGAGCTCCTCATAAAACCTCTTGCATAAACTTTTATTTCGCGATACCATACCACAGGATTGTCAAAATTGCAAGTCAGCTCAGGAGTCAGAGGTGAGCAGCACAAACTAGATAAAAAGCCCTCTAGACATGAGAAATTCCCAATAGAAAGGGCCTCAGCGGGGCAGAGATGCAAGATGCGCCGAGTGCGCGCAAGCAAGGACGAGACAGGAAGTCAAGATAAGAAGATTTATTGAGCTGGAGGCGTCTTTCGGAGCTGCTTCTCAAGTCCCCTATCTCGAGACAATTCCTACCAACAAGCACTTTTTCAGGCTCTGACACCAGTCATGCAGGAATTGGCCGAAATTAAGAATGACATTAAGCACATTGGAGTCGAGTGGAATCCCTAGACGAACAGGAAGCCCTTATCTCACATAGCCGAGCCCTGGGGGAGAATTGTGTCTCACAGATGGGAAACTTAAACAGCATAATGGCCCTAATCGAGGACCAGGAGAACCGCAGTAGGCGAAAGAACATTCGCTTCCGTGGCATTCCAGAGTCAGTGAATCATGACGAACTTTCCGCCACTGCGGGAGCCATTTTCTCGGGCCTACTGGGTGCAGAGCCGCTTCTAAAGTAGTGATAGAACGTATACACAGAGCACTCAAGCCTAAACCTAAAGAGGACCAACCCCCCAGGGATGTAGTGTGCGGGCTCTTAAGTTATGTTGACACAGCTGCATTACTGAGGGCTGCCAGGGACAAGGAAGAAATAATGGTGGAAGGCTCATCTATCTTGCTGTTCCAGGACTTGGCGCCTTCTACTTTGTACAAGAGAAGGGCTCTGAGACCACTCACCGAACTTCTCAAAACTCGCCAGATAGCGTTCAAGTGGTTGTTCCCGTTCGGCCTTACCTTTATAGTTAATGGTAAGCGATGCACAGTGCGAGTGCCTGATGATCTCCCTGCAGCCTGGGCCCTGCTGGAATCTGAGCCGCTGGTATACCGTCGTGGTTGCCGCTCCCGGTGCTGGAGACGCCATTACCGGATCTGCCAGCCGTTACCCGCTGGACGAAAGGTCAAGGAAAGAAAGCGATCTCCAAGCAACATGCCACAGGACAACCTAAAGCACGACGTTGAGTGGAGCCATCACAAGCTTCTTATGTGGGTGTTTCACACTTTACCTGATGCTGCCGGATTAGCCTTCCCTGAAACATTTATTGAAGGGACTTCTACCTGGAGGATTCCTACGAGACATGTCTACAGAGCTATGGCGAGACCCTCAAAGCGCAGATAGTAAAGTATTGCGCTATCTCTTCTTCTATATTTCTTTCTCCCTCCCCCCTCCCTTTTTCCCCCCTTTCCCCCCACCCCCTTTTCCCCCCTCTTTCCCCCCTTCCCCTCTTACCTCCATCCCTCCCCCCTCCCTTTTCTCCCCTTTCCTCCCCACAGCCCTCCCTTTCTTTTCCTCTATTCTCACCTCTCCTTAGCTCCTCATTTATTGAGGGAAGAAGCTGCGCTTCCCCGGGTAGACCCAGCTGGATAGAAGAGGCACGGGAAGTATCCCATATGCTATGGACAGCTATCAGGATCTGTTCTTATGAGTTATTGCACACTGTTGGTTGGGTACCAAAGGACACGAGTTCTACTGTTACTTATGCA
>ONZH01021968.1:0-30880 GCA_900303285.1 Rhinella marina | reverse complement strand
TTACAGGGCATCACGGTGCAGACCGATCTTTGGCTGGCGCCGCTGAAACTCAAACCAGGCATGGTTGTGTGTGACAACGGGCGTAACCTGGTGGCGGCTCTGCAACTCGGCAGACTCACACATGTGCCATTATACAATACTATTTCCCAAAGTAACAACAACCCATATAAACACTGCATATAAAACCTGGCCCACGTGTTCAATCTTGTGGTTCAGCAGTTCCTCAAGACTTACCCCAATATGTCTGATTTGCTCAACAAGGTGCGACGCATCTGTGTGCATTTCCGCAATTCAACCACAGATGCTGCCACTCTCAGGGCAGTGCAACGGCGCTTACAACTGACAGCTCACCGACTGTTGTGCGACGTGCCCACACAATGGAATTACACATTACACATGTTAGCCAGGGTTTACCAGCAGCGCAGAGCGATTGTAGACTGCCAGATGACAACTTCCACGGGAACTGGTAGTCAGGTTAGTCAGCTTCCTCAAGTCTACAATGAGGAGTGGACGTGGATGTCTGATATCTGTCAGGTGTTAAGCAACTTTGTCAAGTTTGAGTCAACACAGATGGTCAGCGGCGATGCCGTCATTATTAGCTTCACCATCCCGCTGCTTTGTCTGCTGAAAAAGTCACTGCTCAGCATGAAGTCAGAGGCTTTGCGCTTGTCACAGGAGATGGGGGAAGAAGATACGTTGCTTGATAGCCAGACCACCCTCAGGTCTGTTTCTCAGCGCATATTGGAGGAGGATGAGGAGGAAGAGGAGGAAGAGAAGGAGACTGTTGGCAGACTGAAGAGGGTACCTATGCTCATTCCTTCTTATCTGTTGAGTGTGTATGGGCTGAAGAGGAGGAGTTGGAGGAAATGGAGAGTCAGCCTATTGAGGAAAGGGAATTCTTGCGTGTTGGGACTCTTGCGCACATGGCTGACTTCATGTTAGGCTGTCTTTCCCGTGACCCTCGCATTGTTGACAACACAGATTACTGGGTGTTCACCCTCCTGGACCCCCGGTACAAGCAGAACTTTTCTACTCTCATTCCTGTAGAGGAGAGGAGTATGAGAGTGAATCAATATCAACAGTCCCTTGTGCACAAGCTGAAACTATCCTTCCCATCTGACACCACTAGCGGCAGAGGACGTAGTTCTGTGGGCCAACTAGCGAGGAAGAGGAGGGGAGCAGGCAGCTTGTCAAGCACTGGCAGGGGAACACTCTCCAAGGCCTTTGCCAGTTTTATGGCACCCCAGCAAGACTATGTCACCCGTCCCCCAGTAGGGGGAGAGCTGTTCAGAAAGATGGTGAGGGAGTACCTAGCTGACCATACCAACGTCCTGCGTGATCACTCTGCTCCATACAACTACTGGCTTGCAAAGCTGGACACGTGGCCTGATCTGGCGCTGTACGCCTTGGAGGTGCCGGCCTGCCCTGCCGCTAGCGTGTTGTCAGAGCAGGTCTTCAGTGCAGCTGGTGGCATCATCACTGATAAGCGTACACGCCTGTCAACTGACAGCGGTGACGCTTATTAAAATGAATAAAGCCTGGATTTCACCGGAATTCAAATCTCCACCGGGGGAAAGCAGCTAAACATGAAGATTCTTTATGCATCCTTCCTCCTCCTTCTCTTCGTACACAAACGCTGAGCCAACAGGCAATTTTTCAGAGGGCCAACTGGCGCTCTTTACAAACAATGTTTACGGAGGGCCACTTACAGGCCCTCTCTCCGATAATTTTTTTAGGAGCGTCAACTACAGACACTCAAAAACAATTTTACAGGAGGGTCAACTACAGACACTCCAAAACAATTTTTTAGGAGGGTCAACTTCAGACACTCCAAAACAAATTTTTGGGAGGCTCACCTACAGCCATTTGACTGCAATCTCAGTCTGACCAAGGCATTGATGGTGTCACCGCCATGCTGTATCAGTGTAAAATTTTATGTGCTTCACCTGCTACCTGAGTGTAACTTGGTCACTCTGGGTTCACCGCCATGCTGTATCAGTGTAATATTTTATGTGCTTCACCTGCTACCTGCGTGTAACTTGGTCACTCTGGGTTCACCGCCATGCTGTGTCAGTGTAAAATTTTATGTGCTTCACCTGCTACCTGAGTGTAACTTGGTCACTCTGGGTTCACCGCCATGCTGTGTCAGTGTAAAATTTTATGTGCTTCACCTGCTACCTGAGTGTAACTTGGTCACTCTGGGTTCACCGCCATGCTTTATCAGTGTAAAATTTTATGTGCTTCACCTGCTACCTCAACTGACTTGGTCACTTGTTGGTGTCAACACTAGAGTGCGGCTACTATACCGCACACAACAGAATTGTTCACTGCACTGTAGTATATATAACTGAGAGAAAAAAAGGAATTTTTAGACTGCGGCTAATTTACCGCAAACCACTCCATTTTTCACTGGACTGTAGTACATATAACTGAGAAAATACGTATTTTATAGACTGACGCTGCTGTATAGCACACTACAGAATTGTTCACTGGACTGTAGTATATATAAATGAGAAAAAACGTATTCCCTAGACTGATGCTACTGTACAGTACACTACATAATTGTTCACTGGACTGTAGTGTATAGAAATGAGAGAAAAACGTATTCCCTAGACTGACGCTACTGTACAGCACACTACATAATTGTTCACTGGACTGTAGTGTATAGAAATGAGAGAAAAACGTATTCCCTAGACTGACGCTACTGTACAGTACACTACATAATTGTTCACTGGACTGTAGTGTATAGAAATGAGAGAAAAACGTATTCCCTAGACTGACGCTACTGTACAGTACACTACATAATTGTTCACTGGACTGTAGTGTATAGAAACGAGAGAAAAACGTACTCCCTAGACTGACGCTACTGTACAGTACACTACATAATTGTTCACTGGACTGTAGTGTATAGAAATGAGAGAAAAACGTATTCCCTAGACAGCACTACAAGTCCCAGCCAGCAGCCAGGAGGAGACCAAAAAAAAGGTGCTTGTAGCCCTTAGAAGGGCTGTTAGGTTCTTTGTGGG
The DNA here is from genome assembly GCA_900303285.1 of Rhinella marina. NCBI lineage: Eukaryota > Metazoa > Chordata > Amphibia > Anura > Bufonidae > Rhinella > Rhinella marina. The sequence goes on along the minus strand of ONZH01021968.1, from coordinate 27,854 downwards.
TGATTCCTGCCTAACCAACATCTAAATTCAGACCCTAACACTCTCCCTGACAGACAGCAGCTCTATCCCTAATCTCATGCAGACGGCGTATGACGCAAGCAGCGCAGGACCAGATTCTTATATTCCCTGGTCATCTGATCTGGCCAGCCAATCCCTGCTATCGACTTGTAGGGGCCCCACGTGATGCTAGGAGGTACCAAAGACTCTCCTGCATGTTGATTGGCTGAAAAAAGGCACCTAACATGCAGGAAGAGGAAGTTGCCATTTCCTAAAGGATAGCGATATGCTCGTCCGAGTAGCGAGCATATGCGAATACCCTAATGCTCGAACGAGCATCAAGCTCGGACGAGCATGTTCGCTCATCTCTAGACATCTGTCCATCCAGTTCAGCCTGTTATCCTGCAAGTTGATACAAAGGAAGGCAAAAAACCCCTGTGAGGTGGCAGCCAATTTTCCCCACTTTCCCGACTCCAATCAGGCAATCAGAATTACTCCCTGGATCAACGACCCCTCTCTAGTAACTATAACCTGTAATATTATTGCACTCCAGAAATACATCCAGGCTCCTCTTGAACTCTTTTAGTGAGCTTACCTTCACCACCTCCTCAGGCAGAGAGTTCCATAGTCTTACTACTTTTACCGTAAAGAATCCTCTTCTATGTTTGTGTACAAACAGTCTTTCCTCCAGTCGCAGAGGATGTCCCATCGTCACAGTCCCTGGAAATAAATAGATCATGGGAGAGATTTCTGTACTTACCCCTGATATATTTATACATAGTTATTAAATCTCCCTTCAGTTGTCTTTTTTCTAAAGTGAATAACCCTAATTTTGATCATTTTTCTGGGTACTGTAGTCCACCCATTCCAGTTAATACTTTAGTTGCCCTCCTCTGAACCTTTTCCAGCTCTGCTATGTCTGCCTTGTTCACAGGAGCCCAGTACTGTACACAGTACTCCATGTGTGGTCTGCCTAGTGATTTGTAAAGTGGCAGGACTATGTTCTCATCACGGGCATCTATGCCTCTTTTGATGCAACCTATTATCTTACGCCACCAATGAGGCCAATAACTGGGGGGGGTTGGGGGAAAGGGCGCACTGCGCCACCAATGGTCATAGTATCTGGGGGGCTGGGGAGAGGACGCACTGCGCCACCAATGAATATAAGGCACAGTAAATGAAGTACAGGAAGCAGCGGTTGCCGGCAACAGTATAACATACCCGGCACGCGGCCTCAATAAAAAGGCGTGCGATCCGTGGCAATTAACCCCTCAGGTGCCGCACCTGAAGGGTTAATTGCCACATTGCCCTGTTATTGAGGCCGGGTATGTCATACCGCTGCCTCCTATACTTGAACTAATGTGCTTTATATTCATTGTTTTTTTTTTTTAAAACTTTTTATTTAGTAACTTTTAGCCCTCTAGGGGCTAGAACCTGGGATCTTTTAATCCCTTGTCCGATTCATCCTAAGAGAGATCTACTAGGGTGAATATGACTTCACACTCTCCCAGCAGCAGGGAACTGACCATGGCAGCCAGGACTTCAGCAGCATCCTGGTTGCCATGGTAACCAATCAGAGCCCCACAATTACACTGCTGGGGCTCTGATCGGAACTGCCACTGCCACCAATGCAGGAGAGGGGACCCTGGCCACTGCCACCAATTCGACTAACACCTGGGGGGGAAGACTGGGGGAGAGGGCGCACTGCGCCACCAATGAGGGTAATAACGGGGGGCTGGGTTCAGAGGGCGCACTGCCGCCACCAATGAGGGTAATAACTGCGGGGAGGGCGCACTGCGCCACCAATGAATATAAGGCACAGTAAATTATATGTATAACATACCCGGCACCCAGCCTCAATAACAAGGCGTGCAATCCGCAGCAATTAACCCCTCAGGTGCCGCACCTGAAGGGTTAATTGCCGCATTGCCCTGTTATAACGGGTATGTTATACTGCTGCCCTGTTATTGAGGCCGGGTATGTTATACTAATGCCGGCACCTGCTGCCTCCTCCTTTAACTAATGTGCTGTACGTTCACCGAAGCCACAAACCGATGCCCCTGCGAACTGACACACTGTACTAGTGTGTGTCTCTCACGCTGCTCTCCCCATGTCTGAGGCCAGGCACAGATCGCTCCCGCTCTATTGTGGATGGGAGATTCTCACCAGTTGGTTGGAAGAGGGACATGCCAAACAAGGGGGCACTATGGCTGCAAACTACTGGAGGCAGGAAACCAAAGTACGCCCACCATCTATGCCGGGAAGTGTGAGGGGCGGATCTTCATCCAGCAGACGTCTGCAGTGTGCTTCTGCTGATGAAAGCATTTTTTTTCTTAGAGACAGTAGCGGAGCCTCTAGGCGCAAATGGCGACAAGACTACAAAGTCTTGTCGCCATCTTGCAATTCTAAATCGCATTGGCGACCATTTTGGTCGCCATCTGGAGCACTGAGATGTCAGACTCCTGAGTGATACAGCGATTGAGGAAGGACATCTAAAATGCCTCCACAGGGTGATATCTCCTGTATAGAGGTATTTCTCAACCTAGTCTGTAAGGATATTACATCTACATCTATTACATTCTGTGAGTTCCAACTGCATGGAGCTGGTAGCCATTAACATCCTCTCTAAGGACAGTATTGTTATAAAGACCTCTGACAAGGGTGGCAATACTGTAGTCATGGATTCTGATCAATATAAATTCATGTGTGAATCCCTTTTAACCCTTTCAGTACCGAGCCACTTTTCACCTTAAATCCCAGGCCGATTTTTGCAAATCTGACATGTGTCACTTTATGTGGTAATAACTTTAGAAAGCTTTTACTTATCCAGGCCATTCTGAGATTGTTTTCTCTTCACATATTGTGCTTCACGACAGTAGTAAATTTGTGGCAAAATATTTCATTTTTATTTATAAAAAAAATTTGGAAAAATTTGCAAATTTCAATTTCTCTACTTTCAAAATACATAGTAATACCTCCAAAAATAGTTATTATTTTACATTCCCCATATGTATACTTTATGTTGGCATCATTTTATAAATGTAATTTTATTTTTTTTGGATGTGAGAAACCTTAAAAGTTTAGAAGCCATTTTTCAAATTTTCAACAAAATTTCCAATACCATTTTTTTAAACACCAATTCAGATATAAAGTGATTTTTTGAGGCTTACCTAATGGAAACCACTAATAAATGACAAAGAAAAAAAGGAGATTTCAGTCAGCACATCCCAGAGTGTAGGTGCTGGTTGCTATGGCTAAATACATGTCAAAGGAAAATACATAAATTGCAGCCGCACACCGCTACCAGATAAAGCACAAAATGCCATAGTGATATAGTATTCCAAAGCTCATGCTATGCTTGTATAATAAATTAGAGACTCTTGGCAAATACATTTTGTACAAAATTATCTGAGCCCATTCACCACAGTCAAGGTGGTCTCTGCAGAATGGGAACCTAACATTTTGTCCTACCTGTTACGTGCCAGTCTTGGCTTCCATATAATCAGGGGATGTTTTGTTCCACATGCATGTAATGTCCACTTGCCTTTCGCCATTTCTGGTACTACAAAGGCCTCCCCTAGTTCAGGAGTGCAGACACTAACATGCATGCCAATGTTAGGTTCCCATTCTGCAGAGACCACCTTGACTGTGGTGAATGGGCTCAGATAATTTTGTACAAAATGTATTTTCCAAGAGTCTCTAATTTATTATACAAGCATAGCATGAGCTTTGGAATACTATATCACTATGGCATTTTGTGCTTTATCTGGTAGTGGTGTGCGGCTGCAATTTATGTATTTTCCTTTGACATGTATTTAGCCATAGCAACCAGCACCTGCACTCTGGGATGTGCTGACTGAAATCTCCTTTTTTTCTTTGTAAGTTTGTACTGGAGGTGTGGCTACTCCATTTGGTCATGCACTCCTGACCAGCCCATTTGCCCCACAGGTGGTTTTTTAATCAGTGCAACTATAAAGCCGAGTGATTCGGCATGCATGTTAGTGTCTGCACTCCTGAACTAGGGGAGGCCTTTGTAGTACCAGAAATGGCGAAAGGCAAGTGGACATTACATGCATGTGGAACAAAACATCCCCTGATTATATGGAAGCCAAGACTGGCACGTAACAGGTAGGACAAAATGTTAGGTTCCCATTCTGCAGAGACCACCTTGACTGTGGTGAATGGGCTCAGATAATTTTGTACAAAATGTATTTGCCAAGAGTCTCTAATTTATTATACAAGCATAGCATGAGCTTTGGAATACTATATCACTATGGCATTTTGTGCTTTATCTGGTAGCGGTGTGCGGCTGCAATTTATGTATTTTCCTTTGACACTAATAAATGACCCTTGAGGTGTTCCACAAGAATTAAAGGAAACTGGGGGGAAATTTCAAAATTTCAATTTTTTGGTAGATTATTCATGTTAATAATTTTTTTTTTGCAACACAGCAAGGGTTAACAGCAAACTAAACTTCAATATACATTACTCTGATTCTGCAGTTTACAGAAATACCCCATATGTGGTGGTAAACGTCTCTATGGGTTTGTGACAGTGGCAGAAGGAAAGGAGCGCCATATGGATTTTGGAGGCAGATTTTGCTAGAATAGTTTTTAGTCACCATTTTGTAATTGAGAGACCCTGACGTACCCCTACAGTGGAAACCCTCAAAAAGTGACCCCATTTTGGAAACTACACACTTCAAAGAATATATTAAGGGAGGTACTAGCCACTTTGACCCCCTTTTACGGAATTTGGAAACACTTTAAAACAGAAGAGGACAGTACACTGCTACAGATGGATCTGGATAGATTGTAGGCTTGGGCAGAGAATTTTAGTGAACAGCAAACTAAGCTGTAGAAACCAGTGTCAGGCAGCTGCTGCCAAGGCCAATAAAATAATGGGTTGCATCAAAAGAGGCATAGATGCCCATGATGAGAACATAGTCCTGCCACTTTACAAATCAATAGTCAGACCACACATGGAGTACTGTGTACAGTTCTGGGCTCCTGTCAACAAGGCAGACATAGCAGAGCTGTAGAGGGTTCAGAGGAGGGCAACTAAAGTAATAACTGGAATGGGTGGACTACAGTACCCAGAAAGATTATCAACGTTAGGTTTATTCACTTGAGAAAAAAGATGACTGAGGGGAGATCTAATAACTATGTATAAATATATCAGAGGTCAGTACAGAGATCTCTCCCATCATCTATTTATCCCCAGGACTGTGACTGTGATGAGGGGACATCCTCTGCGTCTGGAGGAAAGAAGGTTTGTACACAAACATAGAAGAGGATTCTTTACGTAAGAGCAGTTTGACTGTAGAACTCTCTGCCTGAGGAGGTGGTGATGGTAAATTCACAAAAAGAGTTCAAGAGGGACCTGGATGTATTTCTGGAGGGTAATAATATTACAGGTTATAGTTACTAGAGGTGGGTCGTTGATCCAGGGAGTTATTCTGATTGGAGTCGGGAAAGAATTTTTTCCCCTAAAAGTGGAAATTGGCATAGGGTTTTTTGCCTTCCTCTGGATCAACTTGCAGGATAACAGGCTGAACTGGATGGACAGAGGTCTTTTTTTCGGCCTTATAAACTGTTACTGTTACTTGCGGATGAGGTGACGTTTTCATTGGTACCCTTTTGGGATACATAAGACTTTTTGATCGCCTGCTATTACACTTTTTGTGAGTCAAGGTGAAAAAAATAGCTGTTTTGACAGTTTTTTTAATTTTTTTCTTTTTTACAGCATTCACCCAAAGGGGCAAATCATGTGATATTTTTATAGAGCAGGTTGTTACGAACGCGGTGATACCCAATATGTCTAACATTTTTATTTTTGTTAAGTTTTACACATTAGATACATTTTTGAACAGAATAAATCTTTTTTTGTGTTGCCATTTTCTGAGAGCCATATTTTTTTTATTTTTTAGGCGATTGTCTCAGGTAGGGTCTAATTTTTTGCGGGACGAGATGACTGTTTGATTGGTACAATTTTAGAGTAAATACGCCTTTTTGATCGCGTGGTATTACACTTTTTGTGAGGCAAGGTGATCAGAAAATGGCTTTTTTTGCATTGTTTTTATTTTTTATGGCGTTTACCTAGCGGGGTGGGTAATGTGATATTTTTATAGAGCCGGTCGATACGCTCCTGTGTCCGCCCGATCAGAGTACCAGTACGGCGCTAGGATTTGTGTCCCGTCTTCCAGCGCCGTACATGTACGGCGCTGGGAGTGTAAGGGTTAAAAGACCACCAATGGTATGAAATTCTCCTTGGGGGGAAAATATAAGGATGAACTTAAATGTCTACTGGATGAGGCAAAAGAAGCTAAGTTCATTAACTAAGCTAAATCATCCACAGACTGCAACGTTTTATTCACTTCCCAAAATACACAAGGGGGTATCTCCTGTTAAAGGGAGAACCTTCTTGTCTGGTATTGGCAGCCTTACATAGAATTTAGGCATATACATGAACAATATTTTATCTCCCTTTGTGTCCGCACTTCCATACTTCACTCGTCACACTAGTGATCTCCTCAAACAATTAAAGGTATACAAGTCAGCGGGGAAGCACTATTAGTGAGCATTGATGCGGAAGCCTTATATTCATCCATTCATCATCAACTTGTGGAAGCCTTATATTCATCCATTCATCATCAACTTACCACTGTATAAAGCATTAGTATGGCCTCATCTGGAATATGCTGTTCAGTTCTGGGCTCCGGTTTATAGGAAGGATGTCCTGGAGATGGAAAGGGTGCAGAGACGGGCAACTAAACTGATAAGGGGCATAGAGCATCTTAGCTATGAAGAAAGATTGAAGGAGTTAAACTTGTTTAGTCTTGAGAAGAGACGTATAAGGGGGGACATGATCAACCTGTATAAGTATGTAAATGGCCCATACAAAAAATATGGTGAAAAACTGTTCCAGGTAAAATCCCCTCAAAAGACAAGGGGACACTGCCTCCGCCTGGAGAAGCAAAGGTTCAGACTCCAGGGGCGACAAGCCTTCTTTACTATAAGAACTGTGAATCTGTGGAACAGTCTACCGCAGGAGCTGGTCACAGCAAAGACAGCTGGGGACTTCAAAACAGGCTTAGATACATTCTTAGAGAAAAATAAGGTCATGTCATGTCTTAAGGTTACCCGTCCCCCTCCCCTTCATCACTCCTACCCCCTCCCTTGGTTGAACTTGATGGACATGTGTCTTTTTTCAACCGTATTAACTATGTAACTTGGGCTTAAAGCTGTACAATATTTTCTAATCAGTAGAGGCAATCAATGCCAAGCCCACAGCCAGTTTGTATTAAAGACCCTTGAATTCCCACTTACAAAAAATTACTTCCATTTTGACGTCAGATATTACCACCAGCTCAGGGGCACAGCGATGGGGAGTTCATGTGCCCCATCATATGCAAATCTGTTACTGGGCTGGTGGGAGGAGACTTGTGTCTTTAATGATGATAACAGCCTGGCCTCTGGGCACAATACATTGATGATATTTTTCTGATATGGAAGGCCCTACTGAGAGGTTAATACAGTTGGTACAAAATCTCAATCAGAACACTCTGGGGCTCCATTTACCCTTTGAATATCACCCCACGTCTGAACCATTTTTAGACGTATGCATCTCAAAGGGAGATCATGGTGAACTCGAGACCACAGTGTTCAGAAAAACTACATCGACTAACTCCCTTTTGAGATGGGAAAGTGGTCACCCATATGCACTTAAACGTGGAATCCCCGGGGACAATATCTTCGCCTCAAGCAGATCTGTTCTCAAAAAAAAGAATTCATCAAACAGGTAGAGGATGTACGTGAAAGTTTTCTGAACAGCGGATACCCGGCGAGCATCCTGACACGAGCATATCATACAGCACTACAGACTGATAGAACAACCCTCCTTAACACAACTAAAAGACCAGTTAACAGACTAATAGACGGACAACGTCAGTAAAATCATTAGCCTCATTACTACACTTGACGGGTCATTACCCATTGACATCATTAACAGACATTGGGGAATTTTACAAATTGATGAGGATATTAGGAAAGTTGTAGGGGACAAACCCAGCATTACCTATAGATGAGGTAAGAGTCTAAGGGACATGTTAGTCCATCGTCATTTTATACTTGGTTAGACAGACGCATTACAGGTTGCTACAGATGTAGTGGATGTCGAGCATGTGGGTTGATACAGACAGGCAAAACATTCACAAGTGCAGTCACCACAGAAAAATACACAATATGTGATTTTATCAACTGCAAAACTCGATGTGATTTATAAGATAAATTGCCCATGTGGCATGGAATATGTCGGGAAAATGATTTGCGAGTTCCGTAAAAGAATAGGCAAACATCTGAGGGATGTCACAAACCATAGGGACGCCCCACTGTCCAGACAGATCTAGACCCAACATGAGGGCAATCCAATAGGATTATGTTTTATGGGCATAAACACAGTACATCAACCATATCTCAAAGGCTATTGGGATCATTTAATATTCCAACATGAGGCAAGATTGATCTTTTATCTTAAGACCACTGCTCCACAAGGCCTGAATGAACATCTAAATTATGGCTGCTTCATTTGAGACCATGGCGTCTAATTGCTTATGTCCATCCCTTATGTACTTGTTTCTCCCTAGATTTTCATCCATTTTTATTATCTTTTTTATATCTCTTTATTTTAATGTTATGACCCTGACTCGGGTCCACTTAATATGTGCATGCTGTTCCATTCAGAACAACAGTATAGTGCCTGTCACATTATCCGTTTTTTCCTGCCGTTTTTTACAGCCTATTTTTAGCTATTATGGACCATTAGTTATGATATTTTCATATGCCTCCTTGTCACGTATAGGAATGGTGCAGCCTTGAGCTCAAACCCTACCACTGTCCCTGCCTACTTGCACAGTCTATCCTAACAGTGCACAACTGGACGGCAGTCCCTAGCTTACGTACATGCTGGGGCTTACAGGGAGGGGAACAATGGGAGAAAACAACAGACAAAGACAGAACACACGGACAAGAGAATATACCAAACCGAGGTCAACAGCCAGGAGATCACCAAGGGATTACACTGGAGCAGAATCAAATACGAGCCGAGGTCAGAACCCAGGAGGTAACGTCAGTACAAGGGTAGATGCAAGGACAAGGTCAAGTTCAAAGCCGAGGTCGAAAACAGAAGTCGCAATAGTACTCAAAAACACTGGTGAAGGTCAGGAAACAGGTTTCCTGTTTAAATAGGCCCAGGTGATGGGTCACATGATGTGGCCAGCGTAATGTGACCTCTATACAGTTCACACAACTGAGCGCAGCTAATTGCTGACTGTGCACAGTCCCTCCTGTTTGTTGATTAGGGGGTTGAGGAGCGCCAGCCACGCTGAGGACACGAGTGCGGCTGGGTCCTCCCCGCCCCCTGGTTGCCATGGAGATGAGCAGTGTCCTCACTCCGGCAAGCATATGGGAGACCGGCGGCACTGCAGGGAGGAAGCACGCCGCCAACTACCAATTACACTCCTATTACTTATTAACCTCTGGTTATAGTTAAGCCAATAATGCTACATTCTTTCTACAGTGATTGGGCTGTGGACGCTATTAGCATCACAGTATTATTATGTACCTGCCCCCTCTAGCTGTTCCATGTGAGGGACCATGGTAATCTGCCAGTCAATATTGCCCTCCCTGCCCCGCCATCTGTGTTCCTAGATTATTCACTGCTGCCGATAGGTGGGGGCATTTTCAGTCCGGTGGAACACACGGCTGGATGTGTGGAACGCACTTCCAGTGCGTGACACGCACTACTGGCTTGTGGAACGCATGGGAATGCTCTTCCATCCGGGGGCAAAATTTGGGTCTTAAGGCATGGAGTGACGCCTGGCAAAATGGAGCTGCAGTCTTTTGTTTGTTTTTTGATTTATAGTTTTGCACCAGCTCATTGTATCTGATCTAGTAAAAGTAATGTTTTAATGAACTTATTTTCCACACTTTAAATATTGGATACTCTGCAAAATCAGGCCCCAAGCTTCATCAGATCTCAGATCAGACCCTCCAACCTCCATCAGCCTCAGGCCAGACCCCCATGAGCTTCAGATCAGGCCCTCATAAGTCTCAGATCAGAATCCCCATGAGCCTCAGATCATACCCCCATGAACCTCAGATCGGACCCACATCAGAGCTCAGATCAGACATTATAAAAAAAAATTACCTTGTTTGCTCTGGAAGGAGCAAGATCCACTTTATTTTTGGTTTTAATATGGGGAAAGTGGCTGATTTGACTATTTATAAAAAAAAATTTATAGTTTAAAAAAACCTAATTTTTTTCACTTTTTTTTTTCATTTTATGTGGTAATAACTTTGGAATGCTTTTATAAATCCAAGCGATTGTGAGATTGTTTTTTTGTGACACATTTTAATTCATGTTAATGGTCAGTTTGAGTCAAAGTGTTTTACATTTATTTTATAAAAAAAAAAATCAAACAAACAAATTGCAATTTTCTAAATGTGAATTTCTACATATTAAAGAGGGATAGCGATACCTCATAAAATAGTTATTACATTACATTCATCATGTGTCTACTTTATGTCAGCATTATTTTGGAAATTATTGGAAATTTTATTTTTTAGGATGTTCAAAGGCTTAGAATTTTAGAACTAATATTTCAAATTTTCTATAAGATTTTCAAAACCGATTTTTTTTTTTTTTTTTTTTTAAGGACCAATTCAGTTCTGAAGTCACTTGAGGCCTTAAATAATATAAACCACTCATAAATTACCCATCCTGAGATACCCTAAAAAGTAAACCTTCAAAAAATAACCTCATTTTGGAAAGTACACCCCTCAAAGAATTTCAGAGTAAGCGATTTGGCACAACAAGCATTTAATAAATTTCAGAAATACTTGTGTGAAAATGAAAAATTACATTTTTCCAAGAAAATGTTGCTTTAGTCTCACATTTTTAATTTTCACAAGGGGTAACAGAGGAAATGCACCCCACAATTTGTTAACCATTTTCTCCTAAATACGGCAATATGTGGTCATAAACTGCTGTATGGGCGCATGGAAGGGTTCAAAAGAAAAGGAGCCGCATTTCCTAACATGGAATTTTTAGAAATTGTTTTTAAGGGCCAGAACTTTTTTTTAAGGAGCTGAGTGAGGGCTTATTTTTTGTGGGACTGGCTAAGGATTTTGTTGGTACCATTTGGGTGTACATATAACTTTTTGATCATTTTTATATCATTTTTTGGAAGGTAAAGTGTGCAAAAATTGCAATTTTATTCTGTGGGTTGATATGGTTTATATAGTTTTTTTATGTTTTACAACTTTTTCAGCATAAATTCAGTTGTGTTAAAAATAAATAATATTTTGCATCATTGTATACTAACATTATAACATTTTTATTTTTCACCAAAGTAGCTGTCTGAGGGCTTGTTTTTTTGCAGGATGGGCTGTAGTTTTTATTGGTATCATTTTGGGATACATATGACTTTTTGATCATTTTTTATTTCATTTTATGGGCGGTAAAATGTGCAAAAATTGCAATTGCAATTCTGTCAGTGTTTTTATTTTTTTTAATGGGGTCCTACATGTGGCATATTTGATATGATAATTTTAATCTGTGGGTTGACAGTTATGGCAATACCAAATTTGTATTTTGTTTTACCACTTTTATATCAATAAATTACTTTTTATTAAAAATCTTTTTTTTTTTTTTTTGCAACACCATATCTAATACACATAACCTCAACATATCTGTGTGAGGACTTTGCTGTAGTTTTTATTGGTATCATTTTGGGGTACATATGACTTTTTGGTCACTTTTTATTCCATTTTTTGGGTGAGGCAAGGTGACAAAAACTGCAATTCCATCATCCATTTTATATTTTCTTTTTTATGATGTTCACTACTCGGGGCAAGTAATATGACCCTTAGCTCAGGTTGTTACGGATGTGGCAATACCAATTATGTGTAGTTTTTTATTTTTTCATTTTTAATTAATTATAAATGAGCAGATATGGGAAAAGACCATTTCATTGGATTTTTTTACATTTTTATTTACCGTATTTTTCGCTTCATAAGACACACTTTTTTTCCCCCAAAAGTAGTGCATCTTATAAAGGGAATACTAGTGAGCGCTTCTGTTATGGAAGTGCTCAATAGTATGCATTAGGTGCCGGGAGCGGGGAAGAAACGCTGCAAGCGCTTCTGATACTTACCCTCCCTGGTTTTCTTGCTAGGGCTGAAACTGCACTGTCCTGACCCAGTACAGCATCAGGACATACTGTGCCCACTATGACCTGACACTGCACGCAGTGAGGTGACAGTGCAGCACCGGCCAGAGAAGACAAGGGAAACCGACTTCTAAAGAGACCGCCAGACCCGGAGCAGAGCTGCAATGCAGGAGAGGTAACTTTTTTTATTTTAGTCTGATGGGGGTCTGAAAAAGCTGATCTGAGGTCTGATGAGGGTCTGAAAGAACAGGGCTGATCTGAGGTCTGATGGGGGTTTGAAAGGAAAGGGCTGATGGGGGTCTAAAAAAAAAAAAAGGACTGATCTTAGGTCTGATGCGGGTCTAAAAGAAAAGGGCTGATGGGGGTCTAAAAGTAAAGGACTGATCTTAGGTCTGATGCGGGTCTAAAAGAAAAGGGCTGATGGGGGTCTAAAAGTAAAGGACTGATCTTAGGTCTGATGTGGGTCTAAATGAAAAGGACTGATAGGGGTCTGAATGAAAAGGGCTGTTCTGAGGTCTGTTGGGGGTCTGACATGTAGGGCTGATGGGGTTCTGACATGGAGGGTTGATATGAGGGTCTGATGTGATGTCTTGATATTTATGGGGGTCTGATATGAGGATCTGATATGAAGTCTGCTGAAAAATATTTTTTTCTTATTTTCCTACTCTAAAATCTGGGGTGCGTCTTATCAGGTGCGTCTTACGGTATTTATGTACTGTAAGGGATCGTACACGCTCAGGGGGGTCACATCACACAATTTCTCCAACACGCTGGGTTTTTTAAAGTCCAACACTATTTTATGGCACTTTTTGGCACCAGCACGCAAAACAAAAACATAAAAATAACACCTGCCAGGCTGGGCTCTGACTAATACAGGTTCCAGCTAACTCACCTACAGAAAAACACTGTTCACACACAGCTTGTTGATGCGGCTATCTCAGCCGTCTGCTCAGCAGCTTCCAGGCTGTGACCTCACCAAATGGCACACGCCTGGGGAGAGATCCGGCTACACTGAGCCTTGTGGCCCCTCAGCCCTCCTGGCTGAGACCACACAAGCCTCACAGGCTTCAACCCTCTTCCAGGGTCAGTTCCTCTCCCCAGACTGACACACTGGAGGATTACTTATCCCTCCCAGATTACACCAGCTGGCCTCACCTGGGATCTCCTCAGGCCAGAGAAAAGACATGCCCTGGAATTGGGTCCTACCTTCCCAACCCAAATAAAATCCAGCCCAGCTATTACTATCAAAATAGCTCCAGCAACTAAGTTTGCTGAAGCCAGCACCGTCTACCTGGATTTTATTCATTTCACCCAGTTGAGAAACCTGAGTGAGATACACACCCCTTTCAGCTTTCCAGTACACATCACCACATACCCCCCCCCCCCACATTCAAACCTGTGGGGGTGAACACATGCTTTCCCTCTATTTTGCCATATCCAGGCCAGCAGGATTTGGTTTGTTATACATGTATTGAGGCCTTGAGGTTCCTGTGGATCCACTCGGGGCCTGAACCTCAATGTTGTAGTCCCTCTTGAAGTGGTGCCGCATTGACCGCCACCTAGTAACAACCTTTTGAACTGTGAAAAAAAAAAGGGAATTAGCATGCTGTTCGTTTACAAGATGAATGTAATAAAAAAAACCTATTGCTATACTTACCACATTTCTTTTGAGCCGCCGCAGACAGATCCCCCCCAGGTGGAAAATAGCTCTTCGCAGATATCCCTCCAGAGCCGCTGGATCTGCTGATGATCGGCGTGGTGGCGGTCAGTGTGGTCCCATATAGAGGGACGCGCCTCCACCAGTTGGATGAGGAGTTCGTTGTCAATGTAGGGGGCAACAAACTCCTCATCTTCCCTGGTGGAGACTCTGGAACCCTAAAAAAATACAAAATGAAAAAAAAATACATTTTAGTCAAATTGCAAAAAACTACAAATTTTTAAAAAACTAATGATTTGATACTTACACGTCCCCGACCGCCACAGGCTCTCCCACGAGCTCTGGAGGATACTGGGGAATCTTGCATGGCGGCTCTTGGTTCAGGTTCCTAATAAGTAAAAATTTATGAAAAATTAATACATAACTCTATAATTTTAGTCAATACTATATATACATACACACACTTACTTCTTGCCGGCCCTGGTCCCTGCTTGGTCCACCTCTACTGGAAGCTTGGGAGGCTGGGGATGGTGGGGGAGGAGAAGACGGCTGGGAAGCCTCCGAAGACGATGATGAGGAAGGCTAAAATAAAGTAAACATCCGTTAATGCAAAGAATACAACTGTAATGGATACTGAGAGCATTGCCTGATGTACTTACCGGCTGCGCTACCCTCCTCCGCCTTCTGGGTGGGCTCCTGCTTTTCTGGATATTTGGAGAATACATCTGTAAAAAAAATTATAAAAGATAAAATAATGATTAATGAACCTGTTTAGACTAATACCATCTTTTGATCATAAATTTACTTTTTATTTCGAAAGACCGGGCCTGCCCACCTTTCAGAAAATATTATTTTCTTTTTTTTTTTTAAGAAAAAAAAAAATAAAATTAGATTCCATAATCTACGCAAACGTTCTATCAACAATCCCACTGCGCCAACACCTATCAGAAGTGCTATTACCTCACCCAAGTGGCATCATAACTCCCCACCCCACATTGAGCGATCACGTCCCCACTGTGCCATCTCCCCTCCCCCCGTGACATCATCCCGTGTGCCATCATCATACCCTCAAGTGTCATCATTCCCCCTGTGCCATCATACGCCCTCCAGCTCCATCAGCTACCCCTTTTGTCTTCATCATGCCCCCGTGCCATTATCCCCACTGTGCCATTATTCCCCCGCTTTGCCTTCACCCCCCTGTGCAATACCCCCCCTTGTGCAATCACCCCTGCCCTGTGCAATAACCCCCCCTTTTGCTATCAAACCCCCCCCTTTGTGCCATCACCCCCTGTGTGCAATACACCCCCCGTTTTGCCATCACCCCCCCTTGTGCCATACCCACCATCTTTTACCATCACCCCCCCATGCAAAAACACCCCCCTTTGTTCCATCTCCCCCCCTTTTGCATTAACCCACCCTTGTGCCATCATCCCCCCAAGCGCAATAACCCCCCCCTTTGTCATTCCCAACCCCCTTTTTAATCCACCCCCCCCTTTGGCCATCAATTCCACAATGTGCAATACCCACCCCCCTTGTGCCATACCCACCACCTTTTGCCATCACCCCTTTGTCATATTCCCCCCCCCCTTTTCAATCCACCCCCCCTTTGGACATCATCCCCCCTGTGCAATACTCCCCCCCCCCGTGCCATCAATCACCCCCCTGTTTAATCCCCCCCTCCTTTTGCCATCTTCCCTCCCCCCCCGTGCAATACCCCCCCCCTTTGGACATCATCCCCCCTGTGCAATCCCCCCCCCTTGTGCCATCAATCACCCACCTGTTTAATCCCCCCCCCCTCCTTTTCAATCCACCCCCCCTTTGGACCTCATCCCCCCCTGTGCAATACCCCCCCTTTGGACATCATCCACCCTGTGCAATACTCCCCCCCCCCCTTGTGCCATCAATAACCCCCCTGTTATACCCCCCCTTTTGCCATCTTCCCCCCTGTGCAATATCCCCCCCCCCCTTGTGCCAGCTTCCACCACCCCATTGTGCCTCAGAAAAAAAATAATAATAAAAAATAGAAAGACAGACAGAAAGAAAGATAGAAAAAAAAAAGAAAGTGAAAGACAGATTTTTCATACTCACCAAGATGGCAACTCTCCTGCTGTTGCTGCGACGTATGACGAAAATGGCCGAAGATCCTCTTCCTGCTGGGGGAGGGAGCAATTACTGCGCATGATCAATGAGCGAAACGTTTGTAAACGGATCCGCTGCAAGCGGATCCATTACAAACAGATCCGCTCCCATTGACTTGCATTGGAGTCAAGACGGATCCGTTTCCATTCCGCTCGGTCTGGCAGACACCAAAACGCTGCATGCAGCTCAGCCATCTGGTCAGCAGCTTCCAGGCTGTGACCTCACCAAATGGCACACGCCTGGGGAGAGATCCGGCTACACTGAGCCTTGTGGCCCCTCAGCCCGCCTGAGACCACACAAGCCTCACAGGCTTCAACCCTCTTCCAGGGTCAGTTCCTCTCCCCAGACTGACACACTGGAGGATTACTTATCCCTCCCAGATTACACCAGCTGGCCTGACCTGGGATCTCCTCAGGCCAGAGAAAAGACATGCCCTGGAATTGGGTGGGTCGGAAAGGTCCCACTGCCGACCTACCTTCCCAACCCAAATAAAATCCAGCCCAGCTATTACTATCAAAATAGCTCCAGCAAATAAGTTTGCTGAAGCCAGCACAGTCTACCTGGATTTTATTCATCTCACCCAGTTGAGGAACCTGAGTGAGATACACACCCCTTCCAGCTTTCCAGTACACATCACCACAGTACTTATTTATTTACACTGTTTTACACCTTTTTTTACACTTTTAATTTAATCTTGAAGATCCAGTGGGCCCGATGGCTATACATTGCATTGCAATAGTCAACTCCCTCCCTCTCTTAACCCCATGGATGCTGTAGGTGGCTACTGGCCGCAACATCCAAGGGATTAAACGGGTGTGATCGGTGCAAGCACCAATCGCATCCAAGAGTGTCAGCTGCAAGTTACAGCTGACAGTCTCTGCTTATGGCAGTGGCCCGGGAACTGAGCCACTGCCATAAAAAAAGAAAAATTGCTTCACAGAGGGGGGCCAAACTGAGGGGAGAGGCGATGATCGCATCAATGGGTGCATAGAGGGGGGCACATGGGAGCACAGACCATACCTCTATGCAGGATCTGATCTCCATTGACAGGATCTGTGGAGATCAGAGCCTGCAAAATATATTCTACACAGACTAACCAATCAGAGCGATGGCTGACAAGGGGAGAATGGAGGCTCCAGGGCTGTGACACTTTAGAGTGTCACAGCCTCCGGTAAAAGTTTGGGCATAACTGTTCTCCCAGGTGTGCAAACTTACTGCTTACCTGGGCATACAGTTGCATGAAAGGGTTAACATGTGATCATCTGATTAATTCTCCTAGAGAGCTCCAGGGAAAAGATATCTCAAATGCCATGATTCAATTGATCACAGCATGTGAGGGGTTAAATGTCAGCAATCGGCATTATTGCAGCAGGCACCCAGCAGATATAATGCTCTCTCAGCTTCTGAGTAGGCGCCATGTTTACAGTCCTGACTTCCACTGTACATGTGTAGCAGAGGTTGGGAAGGAGTTAAAATAAAAGTCATTCCCCAATATAACTAGGGCCTTATATAGTGTTTGAGACCCCTGTGTATTTAAAAAATATGATTCCCCTTTTATCCAAAATGTCACTGCTGCTTCTTGTATCCAGGATCTTCTGTATGGGAGGCAAAAATCTTACCAGCTGAGCTCGACATCAGTAAGAGGAATTTCTATAATTGAAAACCTTCACCAGTATTCATGTATGATTCACTGGTATCTACAGATACATTTCTGTATAACAGGACATTGGGATAACAGCAAAAGTCAAATTTGTTTAGTAATAAAAAAATGTAATGGCGCAAAATAAATTACAATAAACACATTTAGCTCTGTCTTTAGCTATCGCCTTTTGTCAATTCTTTATGAATTTTTGCTTTTTCCCTTTCCCTTCCCTAAGCTCTTGAATGCAATAACAGCAATAGAAAATCCTGTCACTGACATACACGACGCCAAAATTGTTTGTACCCTTCCATTAAAGAAAGAAAACCCTACTGTGGTCACTGAAATAACTCCAAACTGACAAAAGTCATATCAAATACAATTTTAGGCTACATTCACAAATCCGTGTGTGTGTGTTGTCCGTGTTTTGCAAATTGTCCATGTTTTGCAAATTGCGGATCCGCAAAACATGGACAGCGGCCGTAACACACGTTCGGACAATACACTTGCCGCAGTTCCGTCCAGCCCATCCAATGATCCTCATTCCTCCTGTGCCACATCCTCATCCACATCCTCATCCATCAGCACCTGAAGAGTTTTTTCAATGAGACATAGAAATGGGATAGTAAGGCTGATGACGGCGTCATCACCGCTGGCCATGTTGGAGGAGTACTCGAAACTCTCCACAGCATGTGTAAGGTGGAGTACCCCCGTGTGGGTACGTCACATATAAGTCGGTGAGCGTGAATGCAGAAGTTAGGCTGCAACGCAGACAGGCAAGCAGCAGGGTGAGAACGCCGAAAGTGGGCACAGACGTACCTCACTTTCTGCAGCAACTCTGACATATTGGGGTAATTTTTCAGCTACCTCTTCACCACCAAGTTCAGCACATGCGCCAGGCAAGGGATGCGCGTCAAACCGGCTAGGCCCAGAGCTGCTACAAGATTTCACCAGTTGTCGCACACCACCAGGCCAGGCTTGAGGTTCAGCGGCCCCAACCACTTATCGGTCTGTTGTTCCATGCCCACCCACAGCTCCTGCGCAGTGTGGGGTCTTTCCTCCAAACAGATGAGTACAGATGAGTGAATCGAAGTTGACGAAGTGGAATTTGATCCTTATTTCAGGAAAAATTTGATTCGTCCCTAAGTCAAATCTCCTCACATTTTTTGGTAACAAATCACATTTTTTTCTAAAATGGCTGCTGCACATGTTACTAAGTAAAAGTAAGAAGCCCAGGAACGAGCACCCATAATGCCATGCAGACAGCCAATTAGCAGATAGCCAGCCCCTGTGATGTCATAGCCCTATAAAAAGCCTCCTCATGCCCGGTCTCCACCATTTTACAGTGAACTTAGCGCAAGGAGAGACATTACAAGAACTAGGGACAGTGTTTAGAAAAGACTTTATTCCAAAACAAAAATGATTGAGTAGTTCAGGGAATGATCAATCATAGTGTAGGGAAAGGATAGGGAGGCATTATCCACACTGTAGGGAGAGAGCAGTAATTGCAGTAATCCTTCCATCTGTTATTGGGTTGAAAGTGATGTCTGATACAACCAGTTTTGGGGTGTATTTAGTTAATATACAACTACCAACATTCACCTTTGTTTCTGTACTAAAAGTGCAATCTGATACACAGTTTTGGGGTGTATTTAGTTGATATATAACTACTTCCATTTCTATACTTCCCTTTCTTCTGGGGTGAATTTGCAGCCTGGTACAACCAGTTTTGTGGTGTATTTATTTTAAACATATAAGAGCATGTCCACTCAACCCTTGCTTTTGGGGTGAATTTGCAGTCTGATATAACCAGTTTTGGGGTGTATTTATTTTAAATATATAAACGTACTTCAATTCATTCTTGCTTCTGGTGTGAATTTGTGGCCTGATGCAACCAGTTTTGAGGTGTATTTATTTTAAAAATATAAAAGTACTTCCATTCACCCTTGCTTCTCTAATGAAAGTGCTGTCTGATACAACCAGTTTTGTGGTGTATTTTGTCGATATATAACTACTTCCATTTACGTACCCTTGCTTCTGTACCGAAAGTGTGCTCTAATACAAACACTTTTGGGGTGTATTTAGTTGATATATAACTACTTCTATTCATCCTTGCTTCTGGGGAGACATTGCAGTTTGAAACAACCAGTTTTGGGGTTGTATTTAGTTGATATATAACTACTTCCATTCAACCTCACTCCTGTACTGAAAGTGCTGTCTGATACAACTAGTTTTGGGGTGGATTTTGTTGATACATAACTACCTTCATTTACCCTTGCTTCTGTACTGAAATTGTGCCCTGATACAAACAGTTTTGGGATGTATTTATTTCATATATACATTATAACTACTTCCATTCATCCTTGCCTCTGGGGTGAAATTACAGTCCGATAGTATTGCACTTTTCCCCTTGCAGTTACTTTTAATTTACAGTATGTCGGACAGACATGTGACAGGCCCTTCTAAGGGAACGGGAGTGACCAAAATTTTTCTGAAGCAGGAAGAAGTAGTAGCAGAAGAAGGGGGTGGTGGCATCTAGCGGTTGTCTTTTGACCAGCAACCAGCAATCCATGGTTGACTCAGTCTGCAAGGGCAGAATGGCATTCCCCAACATTGCCTCATATGTGACATTTCCATCCATTGGAACTCCACCCTCCACATGTTGGACTGACTATATGAGCAGAGGAAGGCCATAAACAATTTATTGATGATGCAGGCGGACGTTTTGACAGTGGCAGCTCATGCTTGACACCTGCGGTTTGCTCAGGCCCTCTGAGGAGACCACTTTATTTGTCAGTAGCCAGGACTACGGGATGAACAATGTCATTCCAGTGCTTCATGTTCTGGAACAGATGCTGCTAAATCTGTCTGGCTGGGAAACAGGAGACGTGGCGCCTACATCTCATGGCCACCTGAGCTCTGTGGGGACTGAACTGGAGAAGGAGTACATTCACGCACAAGCAATGTATACAGAAATGAGTCCTAGCGCAAATGGCCCAATGCTTGATTGCTTGCGTAGTGACAGCCAAATTGTTACAATTCGGCAGAGGGACGACTACAAGTTCTCTACCATGTTAGACCCTCGCTACCAGTCCAAAATAGGGGCCTTTTTTGCACCCACTGAGAGGCTGGATAAACTGAACTACTATTGAAACATTCTATGTAGTCAGTTGGCCGCTGTCTATTTTTGCCATCACCCATCCTCAGGAAGGTCTGCTGGGGGGACCCTCTGCACATACATTCCACTGCCATGGATGCTAGAGGGGGTGGGGGGGCAAGAGAAGTACCAGCTCCATCAGCAGCAACTTAAGACTAGAGTCTCTATTCGGATGTTGCCACCCACCTAATGCCATGTGCTTCTACTGCCACCCACCATCTTGTGCCATTGCTGCCACTGCTTTTGCCCCCCACCTAACCACTCTGTGATTGGGCCACTATGTTGGATCCTCATGCTGTTGCCACCCTATCCACTCCATGATGGGGTCACTATTGTCCCTGTTTGGCCTTGTTGACATAATCATTTATTTTACCCTTCTTCTGATCTGTCAGAAGGATGGAAAAATGAGAAACACAACGGATCCTATATTTGGAGCAGCCATATGGCTTGTATCACACGGTCCCTTTTTTGCATCATGTTTGGATCATGATTTAGAAGCCAAAAGCAGGAGTGGGTACTAAACACTGAAGAAATGCAAATATTCTATTCACATGTCATCTCTGTTTTGGATCCACTCCTGTTTTTTTTTTTTGCCTTAGTAATACTGATGGATTACTGACCAAAGGCTGACCATGTGAAGGAGGATGCTCAAAAGACAGGGTACATTTTTTTGGGGTTGTTCTTTTGACAGATGAGAACAAGGTCAAAATAAACAGTGATGTCAACACAAACTTACTTCTTACACTCTCCACTCTGTCAGGGGGACACAACTTGTCTCAGCGTGAAAACAGAACAGGTTCTGTAGAAATCCATGTGGAATCAGCTGACAACAGTGTAAAAGGGGTGCGCTCTTTCACTATATAGAAGAATCTTGGGCTACTGCACGGTTCTTTATACTTGACACTAATGTTCACACAAGTTATTTGGTCAGTTTTGGCCCTGTAACTGACCAAATAAGTGAAGTGGGAAGTGATTCTAAGAGTCATGCTGACTCACAGTACTGTTGCACTAGCACAGCGGACTCCCTATGTATTCTGCAATGCACAGTTTTCTACACCAGTATACAGGCTTTCAGACGCCAAGAAATAGCTGTTTTGTAACGCAATTCGTCACAAATATATCAAATCTTTTTGGGAAATTCGGTGAATCGTCCGAATCGAATTTTTGCAAAATTAGAGTAGGAGGCAACAAGAGGCACGAGAAATGTCCATCAATCCTCGGTGGTGGTAGGACATGTGCAGAACCGTTGTCTGCCTCAGGTCCAGCCACTACTACATTTACCCAATGGGCAGTTAAGGAGATATAATGTCCCTGGCCATACTTAATGGTCCACATGTTGGTGGTTAAGTGGACCTTGCCACTGATGATGCTGCGCAGCGCACACTGGATTTTTCTGTCACTTGTTTGTGCAGGGCAGGGATGGCCCACCTGGAAAAGTAGTGGCGGCTGGGAACCATGTACCGAGGGACAGCTGCTGTTATGATGTTTTTAAAACTCTCTCTGTCTCTACCAGACAGAATGGCAGCATTTCAGAGGCCAGCAATTTTGAAATGCTGGCATTCAGAGCCTGAGCTCACAGGTGGGTAGGGGAGTACTTCCTTCTTTTCTCTCCGGTGTTTGGGGAATGGACAGCTGAACGCTTACATGGGACAGTATGGAGATGTTTGTTGACGGTGCTGGAGATGGTGGTGTTGCTGCCACATCCTCTGTTTGCGAGGTTGCAGATGCCACTGTCGCTCTGGGGGGGGGAGGTAAAGATGGCCGAGACCGCAGCAGAAGAGGGAGCAGGTGGAGCCTCTGATCTTTCGTGGTTCTTCAGGTGTCTACTCCACTGCAGCTAGTGCTTTGCGGTTAGATGCCGGATCATGTAGGTGGTGCTCAGGTTTAGAACATCTATGCCCCACTTCAGACTCTGAACAGCATGCAAACCATCCATGTCATGTTGTCAGTACACTGCCTGAAAAAGTGCCACCCTAGGGAACTCCTTTGCGCTGGCTTTGGTGTACTATGTCTCTTGGCGCATTGGGCAGTAGCAGGCGTACTGGCTGGAGGATGGTCGCTTTGCTTATGCACCCTGTTCTCTCTTATACTGTGAGGGTGGAGTTGAGTGACCCCCACCTCTTCCTCCGAACTGCACATGTCACTGGCATGACCTGGATGCAATGTGAGGTCTAGGACCTCATCATGCTCTACATTATATTCCACCCACTCCTCACCCCTGCCCTCCTGGCCCATCTGCACACTGCAGAATGCCTCAGCAGCTGACACTTATGCTTTGTCATAGTCATCAGAGACCTGCTGCAGTGGATCTCCCACGTCCTTATCCTCAAACATAAGGGGTTGGGCATGATCGCACTCAATCTCTTCCACTTCTGGGACAGGGCTAGGTGATGGCCCACATAAACCCTGCCAGCAGAGTCATCAAAAAGCATAAGTGACTGCTGCATGCCTTGGGGCTCAGACTGCTTGGTTGATGTGCAAGGGGTTGAAGTGAAAGACAGATGCCCGTGGGCCGTCGGTGCCAACACTTTCAGCAGTGGACCAGGTGGAAGACAATGTGAAGGAACTAGAGGCACTCTCAGCGGTCCAATCTACTACCACCTCCACTTGTTCTTGCCTCATCATTCTTAGAGTGGAATTCCGACCTAAAAAATTACGCAGATTGTCCTGTCACCTGTGTGCACCAGAGGAAAGTGTTTCATTTGGGTGCATAGCTGGCACAGATTGACAGCGTCCTCTCCCTGCAATAGGAGCTCCTCCACCACCATGACCATCAGCACCACCACCATGGCCACATCCCCTAGTTGATGCTCTCCTCATTTGTTATGGTCACCCACAAGACAGATGAACAATTGTAAATCCGTTTCACGGATGCAAAAGAGGTGTTTAGCACAAAAAAAAATTGGTATGTCTCACCATCCCAATTAACAGAGTAATTAACTATAAATTTCCCTGTCACGCTGGCAAGAAAAGTTTTTTTCAACACAAAAAAATAGGTAGGTCTCACTGACCCAATTAAAAGGTTGATTAAATATTATATTTACAAAGAAAAAAAAGAGAAATTTCAGTCAGCACATCCCAGAGCGCAGGTGCTGGTTGCTATGGCTAAATACATGTCAAAGGAAAATACATACAATGCAACCGCACACCGCTAACCAGATAAATCACAAAATGCCATAGTGATATAAAGTACTCTGAAGCTCATGCTATGCTTGTTTAATAAATTAGAGATTCTTGGCAAATGTATTTTGTACAAAATTATTTGAGCCCATTCACCGAATCGTCAAGGTGATCTCTGCAGAATGGGAACCTAACACTATTTCCTACCTGTTATGTGCCAGACTTGGCTTCCAAATAATCAGGGGGTGTTTGATTAAATATTATATTTCCCTGTAACAGTGGTAAGTACAGTTTTTTCAACACAAAAAATAAGTAGGTCTCACCAACCCAATTAAACGGCTAATTATCTATTATATTTCCCTGTGCCAAGTATAGTTTTTTCAACAAAAAAAAGGTAGGCCTCACCGACCCAATTAACAGGTTGATTAACTATTATATTTCCCTTTAACGTTGGAAGGTACAGTTTTTCTTCAACAGAAAAAATTAACAGGCTGATACACTATTACATTTCCCCGTGACAGCGGCAAGTACAAGTTTTTTTTTTTCAACACAAAAATTAGGTCTCACCAACCCAATTAACAAGCTGATAAACTATTATATTTTCCCTGTGACGGTGGAAAGTCCTTTTTTATTCAACACAAAAAATAGGTAGATCTTACTGACCCAATTAACAGGCTAATTATTATATTTCCCAGAGACGGTGGCAAGTACTGCTTTTTGTCAACACAAAAATAGGTAGGTCTCACTGACCCAATTAACAGGTTTAATAGCTGATTAACTATTATATTAGCGTGGTAGGGTGGCAGTGGAAGGTCGGGAGCGAAACATGCCTGGGGTAGACCACCCGCTTCACAGGAAGCCTACCTGCCCGGGAAAGTAGAGGTGCAGGGGTTCATGGAGGCAGCGGTAGCAGGCAGTCAGAGCAGAGTGTTGGGGGGGAAATGCCATACTCGGCGGTGTAATAATTTTTTGCTAGGCCACCAGAGGAGGTGGGTAGAAGGTGAAGCATGGCCAGGCTGCCAATGTTGGCAACAAGGCCCTGTGTCAACATATTGTCACACTCTGGTGTGGAGGGAATAGCCACACCAAGCGTAAGAGGGAAGGGAAAAGACCAAACAAGGGAAATGGTCACCTCCTGCAGGGAACCCTAAAACTAGGTCTTGACTGACTACCAGTATGAACAGGCCTTACTGGTAGGAGAGTTCATACACAGGAACCTAATAACAAACTCACCCTATAGAACCCTGCAGCTAGTGACAGAGGAAAGAGTCAACCCGTTCCTCCAAGAGGATGGACAAACAAGAAGGCAAAACCACAACAGGGAAAAGTAGGATAAACACAATAGGGAAAATGACACTTATCTTAATGCAGATATTGCAGCAACCGGATCTCATCCAAGAACAACATCACACACAACAAAGTAAGCAGAAAGTATAAACCGCAAGAAATACTGGGAGAGGAAGGGATGAATAGGGGAAAGATAATCCCACAACAGCTGAGGGGAAGAGGTGTGGTAAACAGCAACCAAACCAAGAGGAAAACATGTCAAATTATGTCACTTTTGAGAGCCTAGCTGAACGCCTGCAACCTGAATGCAGGAACGTTTGTGACATTACACCCCCCCCCCCCTTTACGGCTGACCTCCGGGCACCCAGGACAAACTCTATCAGGATGAGACCTGTGAAAGGCTTTCACCAAACGACTGGCATTCACGTAAGATGCCGGTACCCATGTCCTCTCCTCAGGTCCATAACCCTTCCAGTGAACAAGATATTGAAGAGTCCCACGGAGAACTCGAGAATCAATGATCTTGACGATCTGGAATTCCAAATTGCCATCCACCATGACAGGCGCGGGTGACAAGGGAGATGGCTCCAGAGGTTCAACATATCTCTTCAACAAAGATCTGTGAAACACATTATGGATTTTCAGAGCCTGAGGAAGTTCAAGACAAAATGCTACCGGATTAATAATGGCCATGATCTTATATGGGCGAATAAATCTTGGACCCAACTTCCAAGAAGGAACTTTCAACTTAATGTTCCTAGTAGACAGCCACACAGAATCACCCACACTTAGGCCCGGACCATTCATACGTCTCCTGTCAGCCTCGCATTTGTACTTGTTACCCATATTTATCAAGTTATTTTGAATTTTCCGCCATATAGATGACAATGATGACGAAAAACGTTCTTCCTCAGGAATACCAGAAGTATCAGAACCAGAAAATGTGCCAAACTGCGGGTGAAAGCCATATGCACCAAAAAATGGCGACTTACCAGTGGAGTCCTGTCTGCGATTATTTATAGCAAACTCTGCCAGAGACAAAAACGAGGCCCACTCCTCCTGGTTCTCAGAGACAAAACATCTCAAGTAAGTCTCCAGACTCTGATTGGTACGCTCAGTCTGTCCATTCGTCTGGGGGTGAAAGGCAGAGGAAAAAGACAGTTGTACCCCAATCCGAGTACAGAATGCCTTCCAGAATCTGCACACAAACTGAGTCCCACGATCAGAGGCCACGTCAGTGGGAATGCCATGAAGTTTCACAATGTTGTCAACAAACACTTGTGCAAGAGTTTTAGCATTGGGGAGTCTGGGTAATGCAATAAAGTATGCAATTTTACTAAAACGATCAACAACCACCAGAATAACTGTCTTACCAGACGAATCAGGCAGATCAGTGATGAAGTCCATGGATAAGTGAGTCCATGGTCTGGACGGAATGGGTAATGGAAGTAGGGGTCCAGAAGGCCGAGTATGTGTCACCTTAGCGCGTGCACAGACACTACAGGCTGACTCATAGTCCTCAACACACTAATGCAGCCCCGGCCACCAGAATCTACGAGAGATGAGGTCGACAGTGGATCTACTCCCAGGGTGTCCCGCAAGCACCGAAGAATGATGTTCCTCAAACACCTTATGACGCAAATCAGAAGGAACAAACAACTTCCCAGAGGGGCAAACTCCGGTGCATCTCCCTGGGCCTCAAACACCTTAGCCTCAAGATCAGGGTAAAGAGCGGATATCACTACTCCTTTGGACAGTATAGAACTCAGATCCTCAAAATCACCACCTTCGGGAAAACTACGTGACAAGGCATCCGCCTTCACATTCTGAACCCCAGGACGATATGTGACAATGAAATTGAATCTGGAGAAAAACAAAGACCATCTGGCCTACCTCGGATTAAGTCGTTTAGCTGACTTCAGTTAAGCCAGATTTTTGTGATCAGTGAATACAGTGATTGGGTAAATCGCCAGTTCCAACCAATGATGCCATTCCTCAAAAGCCAACTTAATGGCCAGTAACTCTGTTACCCACATCATAATTTCTCTCCGCAGCAGAGAGTTTTTTTCGAAAAAAAAGCACAGGGGCGTCATTTACCACGTGACGGGCCCTGTGATAAAACTGCTCCTACCCCCACCTCGGATGCGTCAACCTCCACAATGAAAGGTTGTGACACATCTGGCTGCACCAATTTAGGGGCAGAAGAAAAGCAATCCTTCACAGCGGAGAACGCTCGCAATGCTGCATCAGACCACACTGAGATATCCGTCCCTTTCTTAGTCATGTCAGTTAAAGGTTTAACTATTGTCGAATAGTTCTTAATAAATTTTCGGTAATAGTTGGTGAACCCCAAAAATCGCATAAGAGCCTTCAGATTTTCAGGTCGGTCCCAGTCCAGAACAGCACGGACTTTCTCTGGATTCATAAGAAAACCTAAAGATGAAAGCAGGTATCCTAAGAATTGCACCTCATGTACAGCAAAAACACATTTCTCAAATTTTGCATACAACTTGTTATCTCTTAAGATTTGCAACACCTGTCTCACGTGATCCTGGTGTGTCACCATATCTGGAGAATAGATTAGTATGTCATTCAAATACACGACTACAAACCTCCCCACCAGGTGATG